>PYAF01003142.1:137350-153940 GCA_007407185.1 Glycine tomentella | reverse complement strand
AAACAAATAAGAGGTCAAAAAGTCAAAGAGTCTAGCTGAGTGACTTAGTTGAGTACGTGAGTGAGATGTTATGAATCCTCTTACATTTTCTTTTATTCCTAAGGATAAAAAAAATTAAAATAAAGGAAACGCTTCAAAATTGTGAGAGAAAGGAGGAGTGAAGCACCCATGGTAGCGATTTGGCGATGGAAGCGTTCGACGACGGGAGCGACGGCGGTGATCGGAGGACGGGGAGAGAGCGGAGAGGTGGAATGGAGGCAGTGGCTCCAGCGCGGAACGGAGCAGCGGAGGATGGAAGAAGCGGCGGCGGAGAAGGAAAAAGTGCGAGAAGCGAAGTTCCTAGAAGGAAAAGGAGAGGGAAAGAAGAGTTTAGGCCTGGTTGCTCTGAGGAGCGAAGAGGCCGTTGTTATATACATGTTGGTGATGATCAGTGATCACGCATTCGGAGGCAGGAAGGATAAGGATGGGTGGTGAAAAGAGTAAAGAGTGACCAATATGGTGACGGTTTTGTTTTGTGGCGTCTTTTGCTGCAACGACAACGAGAGAAATGGAAGGGTATGGTATGGTGTGTGAATTTGAACTAGGGCTGCGTGCCTTGTTGGTGATGACAACTGATTGGGATGTTATAGTGGCGACACCATTCAGGCTGAGCTCACCACCTGAGCTTTCTATAAAATAGCACGACTTGTCTACCAAGTACCGTTTTTTTATACAATGAAAGGGAAAAAAAAAAAAATATATATATATATATATATATATATTATGATAAATTGTAAATTAGGAGTAGGGTTATCCATACATTCTTCAACGTGCATTATACTTGTATTACCAAAAAAAATTAAAACTATATAAAAATTAAGATAGAGATTCTTTAGTTAAAAAAGTAAGATTTATTTTAATTGTGACTAACTAAATATTATGATTATATTTTATTTTGTGTTATTTCTTTTATTTCAATTTTTATTTAAATTTCAAAAGTTAAATGTCAGTGATAATATTATTGTGATTCTTAGTTAAGATTATTAAAAACATATTTTACATTTGACTTTACAAATTATTTTAAATGTAAAAAATAAAAGAATCGTGCATTATTTAATATTTATGCATTCTTGAGAATTGATAATTCATTCTATTTCTAGGATCAACTATAAAGTTGTCGTAGACGTAACTAACCTCTATATTAGATGCTCCTATATATCAAATCAAATCAGATTAATAGAAAGACGACAAAGTACATTTTCTTTTCGTTCAATTCGTTGGTCTAATGCAAAGTGCCGTATATACAACGCTGATTATTTATAAGTCAGCTCTCTCAAATAGGTTACGTAATCTTAATTTTTTTGTTTCTTTTTACAAAAAAAAAAAAAAAAAAAAAAAAAAAAAAAAAAAAACTTTTTTTATTTTGCTATGATCAAACGAGGTGGAATTTTCTTAGGTTTATAAAATTTGTAAACAAGTTTTAATTTTCTGAATAAATAAACTCTGAGAGAAAGTGGAAGGATGGGTTACATTTGTTTTTAATGTCATGTCTGAAAAGATTTCAAAAATTAAAACCAACAGCAAAACGGTTGTGCCACTGAAGACAAGCCGAATTTCTTGGGTCTCGGATTAAGGTTGTCCTTCTCAATGTCATATCGCAAAATGTTTGTATATACATTTTTCTAAAAATATTTTTTAAAATAAAATAAAATAAATTTTTTCATAAATTAAAATAAATTTTTTATTAATTTATTTATAGATATCATTTTTTCTTTTAAAGAAATTATATTAATAATCTTTTAAAAATTTTCTGATAAAAAATTTATTTTTATTTATAAAAAAATTCATCTCAAATTATTTTATGTTCGTAAGTATTTTTAAAGAAATTTCCTCCAACAAATCCACAAATATTAATACCGGAAGGCAATTTAAGCCTCTACCATTGGCCCCGATAATAAAATTAAAATATGTAAATATATAATCTATGTATATCAGTTAATGGCCACTGATTTCAATTGGCCCCGATAATAAAATTAAAATATTTAAATATATAATCTATGTATATCAGTTAATGGACACTGATTTCAATTCCTCCAGAAAATCCATGTTGTGCTTATGAGAAAATATAAAAATGCTCAGACTGAAGGGTCATAGCTTTTAAGTCAATATTTTAATATTAAGTACATTAAACTTCAAAATCTATTTTCAATGTTCCAAACAAAATAGCTATCCTAACAATATAAGTTATATACCAGTTAACCGTTATTGATACAATGTTATATTAAAATAATATATTAATGAGAATTAAAATGATTGTACTGTTGGAAATGCTATCCGGTGAACTTTACCTATTTTCAATTTTAATAACTACTAGTTATTGAGATAAAAGACCAAGGGTTATACATATACATATATATATATATATAATATTTTTATTTCTTGACTATGTCATTTTTCTGTCTTTAAGTTTTCTTCATCTTCAAAATAAATAAATAAATCTTTTGAAGACATAAAGTTATAAAAATTAATATTTTTTTATCAATTTTACATTCGGTCTTTCTAAAAAGTTATATTTATTATAATAAAAAGTTTGTTTTCGGCCCTAAAATTCTTACACACGGCACTGGGGGCAGGGTGCACAGCACAAACGTTGACAATTCTCTACATTTTTTATCTATGGTCCTATGTACAACAAATAATTATCTAATATATCAATATATTATATAATCTTTGATCATATATATAAAAAATAGTTATCTAATTCATCAGTATCATTTTACTACCTCTCGGATTAAGGTTGTCCTTCTCAATGCACCTAGTATATTAGTATCATTTTTAATGTTCCCATTAAATTTGGGTTGAATTATTTCATGTTTTTATTTAGTAATGCTACTAGTATAACTATTGTTAGTAGTTTATTATCATGTTCATTAAAATTATTTCACTAGCTATATTGGTACAAATATGTTGGTTGAGGTGTCTCAACATATTTGTGAAGAACTTTCCAGGGTAGCGAAGAGGCAATCCAATTTCAATTGCCATTTCCATTTCCATTTCGCCTTAATTTCAATAGGTTGATTAGGAGTCACATGTTGGTATTTAAAAAACAAAGAGACTTAATTTCTTAAAGGTAATTCATAAAACAAAAATTCTTAAATATTCCAAAATCATCGTCTTATTAGAAAATTAATATTCAAGAATTAAAAAAAAAACATATATGAATCCATAACAACAATATAACTAGTCAGGTTCATAATTAAATAAAAAAATAAATTTTCAACGATTGACATAGAGAACAATTGGTATAACGATTTTCCTCAATCAAATCACTAATTACTCAAATCATATTTGATGTTTCTGAAATGTAATTTTGATTTTGGTGTGTTGAGGACTATAATCATGTTTATTGCTTAGAGTTTTAGACTATTAAGATTTTCATTATCTCTTAATGGGTAAATTTGGATTGAACCTATATCAATTTCCTATTGGTAGTCTAATAGGCTTGCTAAATTACATCACAAATATATTGACCCAAATCTAAGTGTGATGAAGGCTATGGTGAGGCAATTGAATAGTGATAATTGCTAAATATACCTTAATTTCACATATGATTTGATGCAATTACCTAGCATTTATGATATATTGACCCTTGTTTTACCTTAAGATTAGGGTGAATTGTGAATAACCACATAGGAACTTTATAATTTAAGTCTTTAGGACTTTTTGAAGTTTTTTGTGGAGATTTTGCAGGAATTTAAGTCAGTTGAAGAAATTGAGCCTTCTCGCTTAAGTGAGACATGTTGTGTACTTAATTGAGTCAAATCAAAATCAAAATGAGGTGACATTGACATGCCTTGCTCAAGCGAGTCATTTTGAGCGCATGAGCGAAATAAATCATGAAGATAATGAATGTATGAGCTTGCTTAAGCTTGAGCAAAATAGGGCTTAAGCAAACAAAGTTAGAAAGCCAACTTCAATGCACTGGAGGTTCTCACTTAAGCCCAAGCCATAACACGAAGGCCTCACTTAAGCACACAAAGTGTCGTGCTTAAGCGACGATAGTCAGTAATTGAACTAAGATTTATCAAAAGGTTTCGCTTGAACAAGATAATTCACAAACTTAAGCAAGTCTCTTGCATCAGGCCCAAGCCCATATCATAATATAAAGGAATTGTGTTGTGATTGAAGGGTATGCTAGTGCAATTTGAGCCGCATTATCTGAGAAATAAAGCAACTACTACTTTTAGGGCTTTAGACTAGATTCATTACCTTGTTTTTATTTCTTATTCTTGACATCGTAATCAAGTTATGAGTAACTAATCACCTCGCCTATCGGGGTTAGATGGGCTAATCTTGAATTCATGTAATTTTCTCCAATTCTTCTTCTTCTCTCAATGCTCATAATTGGGAAAGAGTACCTAATTAAGATTGATGCTAGACATAGGTAAATACCAATCAAACTCCTTGTGATTCTCAAATATTAAAGTTGATTATTTGGATTGGTTGATGAAGACATTGAGAATTAATCCAAATAACTTAAAATCTTTCAATTAAGACATTAGGGTTAGAAATACAATTGTGAATCGGAGATAAAACACATCATTAACTAACTTATTTGGAATTATTGCATAAAAGGAAAAATCAAATCCAACCCCAGATGTTCGAACCATCAATTTCACAATACTATGGCAATTGCTTATGCTCAATCATTCCCTTTACTTGATTTTATTTATGCATTCAACACAACCATTTGATAAGTATATTTATAAACTTGAGTTTTTAATTACTAATTATCTGAGTATTCATTAGTCCTTTCAGAGACAACTTGAATCAAATTCCAACTACTACTTCAAAATCTGTTTGCACCTAACTACATGAAAAATTCCTAACAAATAAATTGTGATCCAGTTTTGTATACAGTAAAATTAATATCATCCAGAGTTATAATCTGATTCACAGTTATATGGTGTACCTTATACACAAGTTTTTCTTTTCTTTTTCTCCCCCCCCCCCCTTCCATAAGTTTTCTTTCCACTCGGTGAACAACCTCTTCTATGTCAACTCCTCGCTAGCTGGTAGGGGGAACCCCATGTTGGGCACCATTGGGAATCGTTGGCAAGAAGCTCCAACAACTACCACATATGTTCAGTTGAGTCCTAAAGCCACCATTCCGCTCTGACACCGATGTGGCAGTGGAGGAGGCCCCTCATGACTAAAGGATTTATCCATTAATGAGCTTGAACTCGATATATGGAGGTTACATTTGTTGTAATCAACGTGACTAAAGCTTGCGAGTACGATGTTCGTCAATGGTAGCTCATCGTCACTAATGTTTAAAGGGCATATACAGGAGAATTGAGGATAGGAATGGTGATAAAGATATGGGTGGTAAAGTTGTGCTTGTCCAATGATGACTGATTCCTTAGTTTACGCCATGTTGTCGGTAAATCTTGGCCTTAGTATGTTGATTAGATTTTAGGTTGTCGTTGGAACTAATTTCTCTGTGAATTTTATTGTTGCTATTATTGAATCAAGAACAAAAAGTGTAAATAAAAGGGATGACCAGATATATATGCTCACAAAGTGCTTTGCCTGTAATTGATGGCATAAAGACTAACTCTTCTCCCTCTCTTAGCCCAATCTGTTAGATAATGGTAGTTGGACAAGTAGTGAAATAAATAAATAAAACTTTAGATAGTAAATTGAAAAATAAATATATTAAAAATATGAAAAAACATTTAAGTTTTTTTTTTTTGTATCAAAAGTATAAAATATAAAAAGTTAGGGTGTGAGAATAGCAAAAACCGGGTGAGAATAACACGGGCCCTAGATAGATACTCTTCTTGGGTTCTTCTATCTTAATCCATAGTCCTTGCCTGCCGGAAAAGAGAAAAAAAAAAAAAAACAAAAAAAAGTGATCCAGGAATCTGAATATCTGAGGAATGCGACACCGCACGACGTCGTCTCTTGAACTGGTGGCGTCCAGTTTTTCCCTTTCCTTTTACCTCGACAGACCAAACTGAAACTGATACACATAACACAGCGTTCGCAGTAAGCAAAGCAAGCTAAGAGTAACTATAAATAGCGAATAAGTGAAAAGAGAGAGAGAGAGAGAGAGAAAGAAGAAAAAAACGCAGAAACTGAACTCAACAATGGCAGAACCCAAGGTTAAATACGATCGCCAACTCAGGTACTCTCTCGCCACTTCCACATTTACCTAATTTTTCAACTTCGCGCTAACCTAACTGTTTTTTATGTCCTTCTGAAAAAACCCTAGCGAACTAACTCTATGGCGCGGAAAACTGTTTGTTTCATTATTGGTTGTGGTATATGAATTGAATTGATTCGAGTGTTGTGTGTTGTTGTTCGTTCGCACGGAATCTTTGACTGTTAATTAGTTGAATTGCTATGGCTGAAGGTCCGTTTGTTGTTGTTGTTGTTTTTTTTTTTTTTTTTTTTTTAACCATGTTAGGGATTTGGTGATTTGATTAAGTGTACTGAACCGTGAATGAACTGGAGTGGAGTTTTTTCTGTGTCTGATGAGATGCAAATTGGAGTTGAGTTGTTTTTTATTTGCAAAGTAGAAACTAGTTGATATTCACAATCGTTGCTTATTGAGTGAAATGTGCTGATTCTTAACTTGTGCTGCTTTTGTTGTGATTTTTCTGTCTTCGCGTACATGTGTGTGTTTTGAATTTGATGTATTCAAGTATGAAATCAAATTCTTAAGGCCGTTTGGTTTAAGTTTTGTATAGGTAATAATAGAAACAGAAAATAATAAAAAAGTTGTCTTCATTGTTTCTTGTATAAACTTTTAAAATCATGAAATAAAGTTAAAACATGGTGGCATTTTTGTAATTGAAAATGAAAGTAGAAAATGTTTTCTCAAACCAAACAGTCTCTTTTGCTCGTGCTGCTGTTTCTTTTGGGGTAGTCTTGGAGGCATCTCTGATCTCATCCATATTGCAAATGTTTATTTGAAAATGCAGAATATGGGGTGAACAAGGACAGGCAGCCCTTGAGAAATCTAGTATTTGCTTACTTAACTGTGGTCCTACTGGTTCTGAAACACTTAAGAATCTTGTTCTTGGTGGGGTTGGAAGTATCACTGTAGTTGATGGATCTAAAGTTGACGTGGCGTGGGTGACCTCGGAAACAATTTTTTGGGTACAGTGACTTCTTGTTGTACACTGGTTGTGTGTTTGTGAATCTCTTTTGGTTCTCATTCTTGTCCTTTATTTGTAGTGGATGAAGCAAGTCTTGGGAAGTCAAAGGCAAAATGTGTATGCTCATTTCTTCAAGAGCTGAATGATGCAGTTAAAGCAAAATTTGTAGAAGAGTCTCCAGAAACATTGATTGAGACAAATCCATCATTCTTTTCTCAATTTACTTTGGTTGTTGCCACTCAGGTATGCTACTATACTACATACAATACAACTCCTATGAGACAAATGCTTGGAGTTTTTGTATAAGCGTAGATTTTGTGCCTCTGTTCATAATTCTGATTTTTTATCTATCTTTTTGATAGAAAACCCATCAATTCATCAATTGACAATATATCTAGATTTATTATTCAGTTTTTTTTTTCTTAAATAAAAAAAACATTGTTTTACATATTCTTTTCAAATGCACTCATTGATGGTAATCTTGATAAACTTTCAGCTCGTGGAAAATTCAATGATAAAGCTTGACCGAATCTGCAGGGAGGCAAATGTTATGTTGATCTTTGCTCGCTCATATGGCCTTACAGGGTTTGTTCGAATTAGTGTGAAGGTAATTCGGTAAATGGATAATATTGTATTCATTGTATATTTGATGATGTTACAAGTTCAAGGAATAATCTAATGCCTGAGGAATCACAGTATTAACAGTATTAATTTTTTTGTCGCTGACATAATTTTGTGATGATATTTGATGTGCCAAAGAGAGAGTAAAAGTAATTGAATGTTACCATTTGAAAAATGGTATTAAAGAGAGAAGGGAAGCAATGTCTGGTATTGCAATAGGTTTACTATCAGGTTGGGTAATTTTCTTTTACAGTCATAATATGTATGTACTACAAAGGTGAAAATACCTTTATTAGAAAACATTGGGGTGTTATTGAATATCAGCATGATTTGTAGGCTGTGGTTGATTAGTACTTTTTGTTGGCTTTATTAGGAGCATGCTGTGATTGAGTCAAAGCCTGACCATTTTTTGGATGATCTCCGGTTAAATAATCCTTGGCCTGAACTCAAGAGGTATATAGTAGTTTTATCTTCATTTTTTGGGTCTAATTTCCTTTTATATACTAAAGATCAGGGTGAGCCTTGGCCCTTGGTGTAATGGTAAAGCTGCTGCCGTGTGACCAGGAGTTCATGGGTACAGATCTTGAAAACAGCCTCTTTTGCCCCTTATATACTAAGTTCTGGTTTTTCCTTCATCAATTTCACCTGTCAACCTATGTAATTGCTGTAAAGCTGAGACCATGGACGTGATCCTTTCCCAGTTTCACTTGAATTTTTCATTGCATGTGTATCCACAGATTTGCAGATGACATTGACTTGAATGTGCAAGATCCCGTAGCTCATAAACACATACCATATGTTGTCATTCTTGTCAAGATGGCTGATGAGTGGGCCAAAAGCCATGGAGGAAGGCTTCCATCGACCAGAGAAGAAAAAAAGGAGTTCAAGGTTTGTTGTTTAATCATTTAGCCTTTTTATCTACTGCTGTTCTAGTTATATGATTAGCTTTGGATTTGAACAATGTAGGAGCTTCTTAAGGCTGGGATGGTTGCACAAGATGAAGATAATTATAAAGAAGCCATTGATTCAGCATTCAAAGTATTTGCTCCCCGAGGAATAAGTAAGTAGACAATTTAAGATTATTGATTGTAACTTTTTGCCTTTGTCAATCTTCATTTTGAGAATCACTCTATTGTTTTGTTTTATTGGATAAGGAACATAATAATGGATTGTTTTTTGAGAGCTTGTAGGGTTAAATTCTATAGGATCCCATGAGAAGGTAAGAGAAGAATAAAATTAAAGAAGACTGTTGAATTTTATTATATTAAGGTTCCAAAAATCTATTTGTTGAGTTTTGCAATGAAGTTACTATAAACATGTTTGTTGAGAGTTCTTCGTCTCTGAAAAATTACAAATCCATACTTTGCTTGCTATTGGAAAAAAATATTTTCATCTAGAACTAGAATATTAGATATTGTGCGAACAGTTACATCTGCATTCCAATAAAAAAAAATTTTATTCTCTAATGTTATGTGCTTTCATAGGTTTGGAGTTGCAACAGATACTAAATGATAGTTCTGCTGAAGTGGACTCTAATTCTTCAGATTTTTGGGTGTTGGTGACAGCTCTTAAGGTTGGTGCTTCTGGCATTGCATAACTGACTTTGCTTCACTTTGATGTGGAAATTTTTTCTTACATATTTAATATTATAACCTTTTCTTATTGGATGGTAATTAGTTAGAACTTGTGTAATTGAAACACTGGACTACTAGAGGAGTAACAGAAAGTTGCTACTTGTTATGTGTTTGTCATATTTTGCTGCTTTGAACCTACTATTATTCATTTCGTGTTATTGTTCTTGATTTCTTACCTGTACTTTAGTTGTTTGATGGTACATTTCTCACCCTTTTGCAGGATTTCATTGCAAATGAAGGTGGTGGGGAGGCACCCCTTGAAGGATCTATACCAGACATGACTTCTTCTACTGAGTTAGTAGCCAATTCTTTACATATTTTCAGAGTAATTTTTATTTTCTCTAGAAAATAAAGATTGTTAGTTTATTTACAGGAGATATATTGATGTTCCTGCAGGCAATATGTGAATTTGCAGAATATCTATCACGCTAAAGCTGAGGCTGACTTTCTTGTAATAGAACGTCTAGTGAGAAGTACTTTGAAGAAGATTGGTAGAGATTCAAATAGCATTTCAAAGTCAACAATTAAAAGCTTCTGTAAAAATGCAAGAAAACTCAAAGTAAGTTTGTGAACTTACTGATCAATTCAATTTAAATAGAAAGTTCTTTAGTGGTAGAGTATTGTTATTGCTGTGAATGAGTCATGTAAATTGGGAGTGCTTATTTTCCACCTGTGGCTTCTCTCCTTCCCTTTGTCTAATATTTAGAGCAATTGCATTATTACAGATGCCTTCTGTATAGATCCTAATCTTTATTTTGTAGGTTTGCAGGTACCGTCTAATTGAAGATGAGTTTAATTCTCCAACCCTACCCGAGTTACAGAAGTACCTAACTGATGAGGATTACAGGTCATGTCCATTTTCACGTTTCTGGATGCTTTCACATTAAGAATTAGTCTGTGGGAAAGGATTTGTTTTGCACTTTTGCTGAAAAGCTGGTTTCCTGATTGTGTGGCAGCATTGCTGTGGGGATTTATATTTTGCTTCGTGCTGTTGACCGGTTTGCTGCTAATTACAACAGCTTTCCAGGACAGTTTGACAGGTAATGCTTCACACCATTGAAGGTCTAAATATTTTCCTGTTTTATGACGGGACTCATTATTGAGATTTTTTTTTGCGTATATGGTAATTGTCTCGCAGTGCAATGGATGAGGATATACCTCGATTAAAAAGCACAGCAATTGGCCTACTTAATGACTTGGGATGCAATGGGGCCACTTTGGCTGAGGACCTTATCAATGAGATGTGTCGATTTGGTGCTGCAGAGCTTCATGCTGTTGCTGCTTTGGTTGGAGGAATCGCATCACAAGAAGTGATCAAGGTTTGAAATTCTAGCTCATCTTGAGTAGTTTTGTTTGCAAGCTTTTTACTGTCTTGGGTTGTTTGCTTCTTAGCCTATGTTTTTAATAGAAGAATTTTACAGCCTCTTGCCTGTTGTTGTCTAGGGTTGTTTCTTTTTCATAACCTCAAGCCATGGAAGTTAACATAAGTACATAACAGACTCTAAATACAAATTACCCTGCTTAAAAAGAAGTCAACTAAACTTGGCCTTGTATTTTCTCATCTTCTGAAATGATCCCTACTTGCCCCTAAGGCATAGAGAGGGTGGGGGAGGTATTGCTACCTAACCAGAAACCGGCTTGGAATGTTGTACTTGTATGTGATGGTGAATATGCATGCTATTGAAAAAAATAGGGAAAATGGGGGTGTAGAAGCAGGGAGCCAATGTAAAAGGGCTTCAAGTTGAAGCATAAATTATATTTATCGCAGGCCCGTGTTTATACCGTGGGCTAGATCACACAATAGTATGATCAAGGAAAGTTTTCCTCGATAGTGAACATATGCACTGAACAATAGATATAATCACCCTATTGTGGTCTGGAATCATCATGGAACATTAGCACGGAAGCATTGAATAAGTAATCCATATTAAGGAACTTAAGGTTTTTGCGACTTATAATCACCTTAATGCATGGCCCATGCATTTGAATGGAGGAGGCTCTTGTTCTCTGTATAATAATGGAATTCTCTGTAGTTTCTGGTGGCGATACTACCTGCTAAATTGTCTTAAATGAATGTTGCTAACAAAGGCAGATTGGATGGTTAAGGGAGAAGGAAAAAGATGAAAGATCGTGGATAACATTCTAACAAACTAACATTTGTCAAAAAAAAAAAAAAAAAAAAAAAATTCATTTTGTTTCTGTATTTGAGTTGGGAATCAAATTACTTATATTCCTCGCAGCTCATAACAAGGCAATTTGTACCTATGTCCGGAACCTACATATTCAACGGCATTGACCACAAGTCACAGCTTTTGTCACTGTAACTGCTTGTACCATGGTAATACTTATTAAACTCGCTGGTTTTTACTATGGTAAAAAAAAAATTCTCACATAATTTTTAATGGTTCTGATATAGATTTCTATTGGAAGAATCAAGGGCTTGATGGAGCAAGAGCAATCATCTATGATGGCTTCCTTTAATCCTATGCAAACTACCGAGGCATTTTTTGCTCGTTAGGTGGACAAAAGTGGATTCTTGTTTTATACACAAATTTTGTAACTACGGACATTGGTGTCAGACAGAAACAGCATCAAGAGGAAAAGAGATATTTATTTGCAAAATTTGAAGAGTCCATCTAATTAAATGAATTCTACGTTTATATGTAATCTAAACTCTAAAGTATATTTTTTATCTGTATCGGTAATTATAATTGCAGGGGAATCGCATTATCATAGCATAATACAAGCTAAATTTTCTATTGATCCACTGAACATTGAAACCGTTTATTCATTTGTGCAATATATATATATATATATATATATATATATATATATATGGAATGTATCAAATAAGAAAAGATTTAAAATGACGACTGAAATTAAAATCTAAATTTTGTTTAAGATTTTTTTATATCGGTTAAAAATGACTTTTTAAATTAGTTGTTAATCGATTTTAAAAGTTAACTTTTAATTTCAATTTTTTAAATAACTAATCATAAAAGTTATCTTTTAAAATCGATTTTTTAAGTAATTGATCATAAAAGTTGTCTTTTAGGTTGGTTCTTTAAGTGACTGGTTATAAAAGTTATCTTTTTAGATCATGATCAATCTAAAGAGTAATTATTTAAATTAATTTAAAAAATGTAAATGCAATATATTAAAAATTGAAATTCTAATCTTCCCCATCAATTTTTTTAATATTTATAATCTAATGATTAAAATTATTATTTTTCATCTTAAATTTCTTCTCATATATATATATATATATATATATATATATATATATAAAAGAAAACTATAATGCTTCAGCCATATGGTAGAGTCTTGGAATGAGTAGGTAAGGTTTATTTTTAGAATTTGCCTCTGATGTTTATTTAATCACACTCAACAAGGCGATTAAATGCAGTGGGTTACGCGTTGAAACACGAGTCACAATGTAGCGTTGCTTTCGTAAATCCATAAGCTTGTGTTTTTATGTTGAATAATTATAGCGTGGGCAAAAGTGTTCTTGAAAACTATTTGTACTATTGTTAAAAAAAAAAAAAGACATACTAAAATTCTAAATAGTTTAACAAAAAAAAATGAAAATAACGTGTTTATGTAGGTTCTCTGCCGTGAGAGGAAGTTGAGTATTTTGGTGGCATTGAAGTACCAAAATATGCAGGTCACTTTTTTTTTTTGATCGGCAAAGAAATATGCAGGTCACTTGTAATTCCTGTAGCGTCACTCTAGTCTCTACGTACTAGCAGCAGCTCCTCTCTTGTCAGGATTGTATACACTGAACTTCCCGAAGTCCCTTCTTCCACTGGCAAAATTAGTGTCCAAAATCAAAGCCTTGAGGAAAGGAATGAAAACTCAGTTGCTATACCCAAATAGTATTACAAGTGTACTACAAATAACTATCTAATGGCAATAAAACAAGCATTCAGAAATTTTCATTTGGGACATTAACTAAGAAATATATGCATATATATAAATTTTGAGGACAATTTTAAGCATTCATCAATTACCTCAGAAACTGGACAAAGTTAAAAGTAAAATAAATAAATAAATAAATGACTTAAATGAATCTCAGTGAGAGAAAATCAATAACAGAATTGAGGTGAAAGGTTATAAGATTCAACCCAAATGAGAAACAGTTACACCTCAGTTGTAACTGTCAACTGACTCTAGTCAGTTAACTAACTATGAGAGCACAGAAAACTAGTTAAGCCTATACATAATGACTTAAGAAAAGAGAAGACTCTATCGAGTAAATATACTCCTATAGAATGTGAATGCTGGATTTTGAATATCAACAATATCCGCGATCTATGATGTATGAACCTAATAATTCTCTTTTGCATGAACTTGAAAATGACTTCAAATCTCGAGACTCATCATTGTTCAAAAGGAGTATTGTTTATATTCCTTCAGTTGTTTTTTAAGGGCAAAAATTATTTATTTATGTTCTTGTAACCCACGGATTTGATAAAAATATACCTCAAAAGGTAAATTGAATATATGAAATAGATGCTTATTGAGCATAAATTAATGGCATAAGGATGAAAACTTGTGATTAGAAAGAAAGAAGAAATAATCATAGCATACCTGTGTTTTACATCCCAACCACCGGGAAGAAAACGTGGATTTACAGCATCCACAAATACTTGTCTCCATCTTTGACAAAATACTCGGATGCCATCTTCACCATACTCCTTCAGTAAATGTTCTACAACTCGTTTCCCATGTGGTCCATGTCCCAAGAGTGATAGTTTTGAATTATGTTCACTACGTCCATTTTCTTGCTTACTGCTCAGACAGCTATCATCAACATTTATGGCAGAGTCACTGCTTTCATTGTAGTCTGTAGTTTCAACAGTGATCATATTTCTGTTCGAAGTTGCAGAGGCAGTTCCATTAACTGTAATATCAGAAGCTAAAGTGGAATTTCCAAAATCGTCTTCTCCCATCAAAAGTTCTCTATCTACTTCACTTGTTTCTTCATTTCCATATGAGTCATCATGAGCATCAACTTTCAATGTGTCTACATCCACATTACTCATTCCGGCTGTGCAACCAGAATGATAATCCTGTTTTTGCTCTGTAGCAGTACTCCCTATAGAATGTTTAAAAGAGAACCCTCTCTTCTCGAATCGTCTTCTCTCATGAGGAGTCATGCCAACTTGCAAAGCTCTTTCTAGATCTTCGTCAGATATCTCCCTTCCTCCATAGTATCTCTTTATAATCTGCAAGTAAATTAACAAGTAACTTGATAAACAGAAACTCCTGTAGTTAACGAAGCTCTTCAATAACAACAATGAACAATGACAATCACTACATATGTACAATTTAGAACCCATATTTTATATTTAAAATGCATCTAATCTATCTTCAAAGGCTTCCTTAAACAAATCAATTCTCACTTGGCTATCTAACTACATTTAGATCAAACTAACTGAATATGATCAGGTGGGACACTACAATACTATGTGTCAGAGCAACCAATAACAGAGAAATACAATCAAACCTCAGTCAGTTCTTCATGGCGATTGAGAGGCATTCTTGGTCCATGGCGTAGAAGAGCCATAGCAGCTGTTCGTAATTGTAAAGGAGATACACCTCTCTCTTCAATCTGTTTTTCAGTCTTTTGACCTGGATGAACTACCCTCTGAAGGTAGAGAGGAATCCCAAATTCAACAGCTACTTTTCTCTTATACTTTTCTGCAGCAGCATGTGCAACTTCATGGCAATCCACACAAAGTAGGACAATGTCATGCGAACGATGGCTTTTCAAATGCTCAGGGAAATGTATTCTGTAACATGATGGGATTATTCGATACCGTAAGTAGTGATTTCCTTCACCACACCCAACACATATATTTTTCTTACTCTGGATATAAAAATCATTGCCTTCGTCCTCTGGGCGACCTTTGGGTTCAAAAAGAAGCATTATAGCTGGGGGTTCCTCATCAATAAGTTTTGCAAGATCCCGACTAAGGTACCTGGAAATTTGAACATTAATCAAGGAGAAGCCAACAGCACATTTTAGTCTATTACAAATGGAATATAATTAAGTGAAAGTACACAAACCATTCAAGCTTCCTCCGATCACAATAACAAAGCAGCCTCCCATCATTAGCATAGATCTGGCAATTGTGATAAACAGCAGATTTACAAGAGAATTTTTTAACAAACAAATCTCGAGAAGCCTTCCGAGAATATTGTTTAGGATTTTTTGGGCCCGGTTGTTTATAGGCTAAAGTAGGTCTTAGGTTACTGTTTACCAACAAAGCATAATTAAATATAGAAAGTGGACAACTCCCATTTTGACCCAGACACTTCAGTAGAATCACTGAATAAATATCATAATCATTATCCAACTTATTTGCAAGCAGATGATAGATATCACTCAGGTGACTGCAAACAACAGGAGATGGGGAAGGGATGAGAGAGTTGACACCCATTTCCATATTGATATCAGCCTGAGCTATGGTGTTGTATATTTCAGAGTGACTCACTGAAGGCTGACTTGCCAAAGCAACAATTGCCTGGTCTGACAGTACATATTTTAAGCTCTCATCATGAATACGTGCCTGAAAGTATGGACAACAAAAAAAATAATCAGATTGTGTCACTAAATATTTTTCTGGCATCAAATAGAATATGTTCAGCACTACATCAAAGTTTGTACAGTAAGCAATCATGATTTATACATTTAGTTCATTATCATAATAAAGACAGTGTAGCCAAGCGCATGTTCTGGACTCTGGAAACACTTTTTTTCTGGGGAAATAATCATTTTTTTTCAAAAACTCTCAAAACGTTTGCAAAAAAAAAAAGTGATTATTTCTTTAAAATAAGTTAAATCAAATAAACTTGATTTTGTAGATCTGTTTCAGGGATAAATTATGGCAGAAAGGAATATAAACCTAAATATTTCTATTGCTATTAATAATAAACTCGAAAAATTATCACACCAATTAATAACTAAAAAAATGCCAAGTAGTCTCAACCAGTGTTGTTAAAATCGCGCTCCGGATCGTAACATCGTACGATCCTACGATTTTTCAGAGGAACGCGATCCGGATCGGTTGCAGGATCGGCGCCGAGTGAGATCGCGGCAAGATCGCGATTTTGATCGTAAGATCGTGGGATCTCCGATCCTCACCGATCTTACGCAGGGCTGAATAAAAAGGTAGGGCTCGAGT
>PYAF01003142.1:121632-132101 GCA_007407185.1 Glycine tomentella | reverse complement strand
TTTTTTTTTTTTTTTTTTTTCTTAGCTTACGTTGCACATTCAGATGTTTGACACTTGACACTTGGTTAAATGAATTGGGCCTTCGAATAAATGCCCAATAAGTACTATGTTATTGTAGTTTGAGAATTTCTACCTACACTATTTAAATCTATCATGCACCATTCAATTTTTTTAATTCTAAAGTTACCCTTTCTCCTCTTTGTCTTCTTTATGTTTCTTCTTCACCTCATTTTTGTTTCTTCTTCGTCTTTGGTCACACATTCTCTGTTTATTCTTCTTGGCAGACCTCCTTCTCACGTGGTTGTTCGTGGTTTGGTAGTTGCTTTGGTTTCGTTGTTGTCGTTGCGCGGTGGCAGAGGTCATCCGTATGAACCATACGGGTTGACAATTCGTAAGCTTCATACGGATTAATCAATCCGTATGAAGCTTAAAGGGTTTAAGTGAAGAGCATAAAGGGTTTTTCACTTTTTTTCCTGGGTGTATGGGAAAATTGTCTGGTGTAGAAAGAAAAATTATTGCAGTTTCACCTCACGTATTGGATTGGTTTTGAAAAATTAATCATTCCATATAATTATTTTATTTTTGTTAATTTTTCATTTAATTGATTTAGTTCAAACTTTTAATTTTATAAAAAATTGATTTAATTTAAAATAATTTGGATTGAATCAATTTTTAATTTTAATCCCGTTTTAATTTTAAAAATATATTAAATAAAAGATAAGATATATAATAAATATAATAAAAAATTAAAATATCAAATATTTTATTTATATGTCATTTTATAACTACTAATAGAATAGTTGTCCATCATAGCTCCAATAATTAGTAAAAATATCTTTAATTAAATATATTTTTTGTAAATAAAAATAAATTATATGATAATTTATAAATATATATAAGAAATAAAAATGAATGATATTATAAATTTTGGGGGGGAGGGTGTGGGTGGGTGCTACATGTGTGTGCAATTTTAGTCTTTCAATTTTTTGATTTTTTAAATAAGTTTTTTTACCCACATTAGATTGGATCGGTATATGAACACCCCTAGTTACATCCCTTGCATGTTCAAAAAGGTTTTTTATTCCAAAATACCCATAAACAAAAAATATGTTTTGGTCGTGTAAAAGGGATGCGGTAAATACACAACGAAAACATATTTCTATTGTATTTTTTGCATCCCCTTTTAACATCTCAAAATATTTTTTTTATCCATAAAAGAAAATTTAAATTTATATAAATACATCAAATAAATATGTTTATTTTTGTCATTTGACACTATTAAGTTACTTTAATTGATAGTTTTATCAAACACTTATGAATTAATAAGCTAGCTTATAACTACCATCCAACTTTCCAAATATCTTTCTAGTTTTCAACTAGTTATTTGACTAGTTTTATTAAACATAACCTTAGTCCCCTGATTATGTAGAATCTACTGCATTGGTCATTTCGTCAAACTAAAAATGTTGTTTATTAAAAGATTAACATTATCTATGATGTGAAATAAACAAATAATGTCATGACATGTCACTAATTAAGTTTGAGCTATATCATGTTATTCTTACAAGTCAATGTTCAAATTTGATAAAATGATCAAAATCATGAATTTTGCAAAATTTGAGAACATAATATCTCTATTTTAGAATAAGAAAAGTAAAATTCTAGATTTTATAAAATATGAAGATTAAATATCTCTATTTTAAAATAAATGAATCGAAATTACAAATTTTTTTAAAAAACAAATACCAAACTTATATTTAAACCTATATTTAAATATATGTTATATGTGAAATTAACTAATTTTACTTATAAACCAAATGGACACTTCGGTGACTTAGCTCAACTAGCTTACAAGATACTAGATGCATTAATAATCTATTTTTGACCCACCCGTTACAATTTCATTCAGAATTTACTCAACCCATTCCTCTTAATTCCCTATTTGTGGCATGCAATTACTCCTAGAGTTAATGTTAGAGCTGAAATAACAGTGACAGCGTGTCCATATCTGGTAATGGTGATAAAAATGACATTGATGGTAATTTGGATTGTTGAAGACAATTATAAAAAGAGTAAATTACACTCGCACCCCCTGTGTTTTGTTCAAATTTCACCTATTATTCCTCTTTTTTTGCACATTACTTTTACCCCCCTCTGTTAACACCGTTAACTAACGTCAATTGAAATATGTGAGCAGATAAAATTGTCTTTACATTTTAATTGTAAAACTCAAATTATTCCCTCCCAATTAGTTTCAGAATTTAGGATTCATATTTCATTTCTCTTCACTATTTACTGTTCGTCTTCCTCTTGTTGGCGAGTTCTTCTTGAGCATCTAGGAGGTGTGAGTTCCTCTTTCTCTCACGACATTCGTTCAATTCCTCTTCACCATTCACGAGTTATTCACCGTTCCTGTTCAAGTTCACGAATTCTTCATTGTTCCTCTTCCCATTCACGAGTTCTCTACTGTTCCTCTTCCATGTGACCAGCATTAAAAGTCATGTGACCAGCATGTGCCAAATAAATATAAAATTTCATTAAAAGTCATGTGACCAACATATACCTAATTTCTGTTAGATTATTAAACGGTGTTAGGAAGGAATGAGCCTTAATGTAATGTGAACTAAACAATTAAGGAGTTTTTTGTAAGGTGTAAAAAAAGAGGAGTATCAGATGAAATTTGAGCAAAACACAGGAGGTACGACTGTAATTTACTGTCATTTTGATAATGTCTATGTTATGTGTCTGTCCCCCACCACAGAAAAAAAAAGTATGGGTTGAGAATAAAATACAAAAGTTAGATAGTGATTTATGCATCGACGAATGGCTCTTCTTGGGCTGAAAAACTTTGCAAGAATGGTCAATGAAGGAGAGCCCTTTACCGTGGCTGTAGTTTGTCGGAACATGTCTACACTACAAAATGAGACGTAAAGAAAAGTTAAAGCATGGATTGAGCTGTGAAAAATACTAAGACGTAAGAATCCGTCACATCTTATGGTGAAGTCACCATTTAGAAATTAATGTAGAAAAAAACATAATGCAAAGAAAGAATATAATACTTTATAGAGTTTAAAGGATTTCATTTACCTTTAAATTTCTATTTCTTTTTTTTACTTGTGCAATTGTTTTTACTATATTTAGATAGAAAGTTAAAAAGTGCTTTTGCAAAATGCAAATTTTCATGCACAATTCTGAATTTTAATGTATAAAATGATAAAAGAAGAAATGCTTTTTGAACTCTCTCAACTGAAATCTATATATTTACTTGGTAATTATCCTATATTAATCCATGATCACTTTTCACAAATGCAATTACTTTTTGAAATCATTTATCCAAAATTGAAATTGAAGGAAGGGACGGTTAAATAATTGAATTGAAGCTTGAAACGTGCAAGAGTAACACAACGTACTACTAGATTTGTGTACACATTACCTTGTACATGTGACTTTGGTATACTATTTGTTTCAGCTAAACATTTATTTACTGGACCAATTAAAAGTGAGTCAGAAAATCATACTTATCTTTTGCATAGCCTTTTTCATTAGAAAAACGGCTTGTTGCAACAGGTGTAGTTCCTCACTGAAAATTACTCGGTACTTTCATGGTAGCGATTGATAATGACATTGCTTTTTACTTACTCCATTTTTCTCACTCTCACTCAGTTAAACTGCACAAATGAAATACCCTTATTGCCCCAGTCTTTTAGGAACATGCAGAATCTGAACTAGGAAAATGTGCCATTGAATCAAATGTGGTGTGCCCCCCACGCCACCCCAAATGAGCTTCATGGTGCACTAGTTTGTACACACAGACACAGTGCAGTGGATTAAAGAGTAGGCCACATGAAAAGGGTGGTCAATACACAATGCTGGTATTTTATAAAAGGCCCTAGGGTATAATTAATGATTGTGGGTCACACACTCACGCTGACTTCACATGGCCATAATTGATAATAAATTAGTACCAAATGGCCTCATTTAATACCGAACGATTGGTGTCTGCCCTTGTTTGTTTATATGGAAATATATATCAAGAAAATCACATTGTTAAAAGTACTTAATTTCTATTTTTTATCTTTCAACTTATAATTAAGTCAATTATTCTGTTTTGGGAGATCAATCATTTGGGGTGGGGTGGGGGGTAAGAAATAATTGTACTGTAAGGATTCAATATTTTGGGTAGGTTGGTTTATTTAGTTGAACTAATCAATCATATATTTATGCCTATGCATAAAAGTAAAAGAACTATCTAGATGAGTATAGCCTTTTTCTTTGGTGGTTGGTCCATGAATTTGAACGTGTTAAAGCAGTGCCATTTAGGTTTTTTTTGTCTTTGGAATGATTAGCAAAATCTTAAAAAAGGTGATGGCAAATAATTTTTGTGGGTCCTAGAGAACCTGTTCAGCACACTTTCAAATTTGTTTATGGTAGTTTTCTTTATGAAAATTGAATCATGGCACACATTGAGTCTCGCGGTACCACTATGAAAATCCAAAAAGTCAGCTTGATTAGAGCAATGCGGGACAATCATGCTCTTATAATTATATATCATAAGTCCTATTTGCCAAAAATATTGTCATTATTACTTTATAGTAGAATGGTCACCCCCAAAGTTTCAAAATGGAAAATTCTTTAAAATTCCTTTGGTTGATCATTTACAACTTATGAGCACCTTCAATTTAGGATGAGATAACGATTTGTCCCCCTCTTCTTTATTGTGTGTACATAATCACATAGCCTTACTCCTGTTTATAAAGAAGAAAGAATCCTTGGCTTATTGTGAGTGTGAGCCAAGGCATTTGTTTAACTTGTGTGACAAAGTATCTAGAGCAAGCCACCAAACTACACAGTTGGTCTAAATGGCAGCTTTGTGTTGCTTCAAGAAAGAATGAAAGAAGTGTACCAGCAGTGCTTTAAAAGTGACATTAGAAGAATCCTATTACAAGCAAACTGAGGCATCTCTCTCTCCCTCACCATTTCCACACCACATGCTGCCTTTTATTTCATCTTTTTAATCTTCATGTTTACTAGTCCATTTACTAATGCTTTCTTCATTATTTCTTCTTTTAAAATCGTCATGTTTACAAATCCATTTACTAACCTCTAGTAGATAGAGAAGCCTCTATATATATTTGACACAATTGTCACAATCATCGAATTTCCTCCAAATATATATAGGATATAGGAAAAAAACAAGTTATTTCAATTTAGGTTTGCTTAGAAACAACTGTAATCTAACTCAAATTGAGATCCGTTGTGGTGTGCTGAAAATAATAACGTGAGTGTAATGCTATTTAAGTAAAGTTATAAATTAGGTTTTAATAGAAAAATAGTTATCAGAAAAAATAATGTCCCTCCTTAAATGAGATTACTCAATTAAACTCAAATCAAACAGAAGTCCAACTAATTTAAAGATATTGATCATCTCATAAAAAAAAAAAATTAAAATCCGACCCAACTTTTTTCATTGCTTTTGTTCATGAAAGCATACATGAATTCATACACAAATATTAGTATATAAAACTTTAATTAGTCACCTTCTTGAATTATGCATGATTATTTTATTTATCTTGCATATAAAATTTCAAATATTAAACAATATTTTTTTAATTAAGTGTTGGATTACTTTTAATTATTATTTTTATATAGATAATTGTTTCTTTTGGGGGGGGGGGGGGTGATTATCTTGCTCAACCCCCAACTCCAGAAAATATTGCGCTAACCGTGTTCTATATAATAGCAAAATTATTTGTCAAGTAAATAAGTTTTTGAGAACAATAAAGAAAATTTAAGGCAGTAGGTATGTGACAACAAACATGAGGATTCACATGTCATGTCGACTGCAACAATATATTTTTCATGCAATTAATCACCAATTAATGTATTTATTAGGATTAAATTAATGTACTTTATGTTATTTAATTTAAATCATGTAAAATTTCATTTTTTTTTAAAAAATTAAACCAATTAAGTCTTGTTATTACATAGTGTTTTTTTTTATATATTTAAACGTTTGAATTATTATTTTGCATTCAAATATTTATTAGGAATTTATATATAATAAACTTGAACATAAGATAATTTTAAAGGTACTAAATACTAAATTTTATGAAAATGTAATAAATTTTAGTGAGTTTAGTAGGATGTGAAATGAACATGGAATGTTTTTGATATATATATCATGCATAGATGGTGATATTTTAAGTGTAAACATTTATCATTCTTCTTGTAAAAAGGGGCGGGAAACCGCCATAATTCTAAGACCATGTTAGATGTTTTTTTTTTTTTTTTTCTGAGCATGCTGACGTGAGCTAAATTATCCTTAGAGCATGATCTATATGGAATGTTTGTGTGCCAAATGCATGTGCAGCTGATAAATGAAACTATACTGCAATAGCTAGTATTTGACAAATTTTTTAAGTATTTTAAAAAATATTATCGATGATATATTTTAATTTTTATTTTATTTTCTTAATTTAAATACTAAGATTCTTGGTATTTTCTATCTTAATTATGCTCCTGCGATAGACATAACATGTGAAAGCTGAACAAAAGCTAGCTGGAATCGGGGAACACACGTGGCGTTCATCACGATGCTGTAATGTATGTGTATAGTTAAAGTGCTGTCATGGACTCATGTTTCGCAAGACCACAGATAAATCCCAAATGTCGGCGCACAATAACAACAGGATAAATAAACAGTTTAATCAAATATTTATTTAATAAATTCAAAATTCTTATTCTAATTATGTAGTAAAAGTTTTATGACATAAATTAGATAATAAAATTTATTAAATAAAATAAAATAATATTTCCAAAGCATGTCAAGAGATGATTTAAACAATATTGAAGAATGTTGAGATGATTTAAATAAAATAAAATAATATTACTATATTGAAAAAATATTTAAACAATAACTATTTATGATTATGAGATTTTTTTAAAAATAATTAAAGAATAAAATATGAATAATAAATATGTACACGAATGAGATAATTTTTTATTAATGATAATTATAGATAATTGTAATATAATATGGGTGCTTTTCTCATTGACTAGTAAAATGTTGGGAATACAGAATGTCTTCTTCTTTTTTTCCTGAGTTGGCTATATAGAATGTCAAACTATTGGTGAATCGATCTAATTTAATACTATTATAAACTAAAATTGGAACATTTATTTTACATTAGATTAAACTAAATTTTAGATTATGTACCAAAAAAAAAACTAAATTTTAGATTTAATTTTGACTTCCATTAAGTTTAATTTAAACCAAGCTCATATAGTAGTTAGTAAGACCCTAAAAAGAAAGTATATAATTTCTTTAAATTTTTTTAAAAAAATCAACTTAATTCAAACTATAAAAGATGAATCTAAGTATTATTCTTAAGTTAATCCAAATAAATCACAAGTTTAATTTATCATCAAATTATTTTTTATCATAAAATTAACTAAATTCAAACTTTGATTAGTCTTATTTAAATTTAGATTCCCTAATGTGTCAATGATATGTAAACTCGTGTCATCATTCCTTGAAGTGTCGGTCGCACCTTCCGGGTCCTGTTTTGGTATTTTCCGGCAACGCTGTGGTGAAGGAGAAACAAAGCGTCACGTGACCAATGCAACACTTAATCTTACTTTTGATGTGTAATTATTATTAACTTAACAAAATTTTATACACAATAAAAATTAAACATAATTTTTTTCTGTAAATAAATTATCTTATAACACACTTCTGAATCCTTTCTCTTATTCTTTATTTAGCAAAACCATACATTATCTTATAAAAAATAATTTTATTGATTAGTGTACAAAAATTACATGACTAATTAATTATATAATATTTTATTATTTATATATTTTTAAGAAGATAAATTATTTTAATGTGATATTTAAAATTATTACAGTAAAAATTAATAAACTTATTCATATATAATTGTTTGTAATTGTGATTGAATGTAAGTAAAAAAAAATAACATGCCTCTTTTAGAATTATTCAGGTTAGGGCCGTTAGGCAAGCTTGTCCTATATCATATATTTTTTTTTTATGCATAAGAATGAAAACAAACAGAAGACAAAAGCAGATGACTCCCAAAATATCTGCTATCATAAGAGTAGAAAATCCGTCCAATGGTGCAAAGCTTCTTTGTTGGTTGCTCCATATTTTGCTTAAGAATATGATATATCTTGTCTAGTAAATTATAACTTAACTAGTACCAATAAAGTTCATTATAAAGTTAGACTATGAAAAAATAACCTATACAATATATCACATTTTTATTTGTGTTGATATGCATACTTGAAAAATTTGTGATCTAATAATCTATAGTGCTATTTTTATTTTTATTTAAAAAAAAACTTTCACTCAAATGTACAATTCACTTGAATGTATTTTCTATACAAAAGTATGTTATTCAAGCAAACCTCGACTATTTGGACTAGAACAAAAATGGGGTTCGACCTAGTCTGAGTCATGGGGTAAAGATGTCCTCTTGCTTAATCCCGTGCGAGTATATTTAATTTGTAAGAATCTTGAGCAGAAAATGAGAGCTTCAGAATTTTAGGTGTAAGAAAATACAGAACCGAATTTGCTTAAATTTAATTATCTTAGCAAAAAAAAAAAAATGGAGAACAAAGTTGCAAATAGTCCAAATAAAAAAAAAAATTTCTAAATTGATCCTCAAAAAACACTTCAACATTTCTTTCCTTCATTTCATGTACAAATCTTTGAAAACAAGAAATGTATTGAAAATAAGATGACAGTTTGTGATGCAAAGCATGTCACGAGATTTTTGTCAACTCTCATCAATTCGTGGGTAAAAACACAATTTTATCTTTTACCGTAATTATAGGAAATTTTGTTGTTTTAGTTTAGGAACTTTTTTTATATTTTGTTGTTTCTGATTTTGGAAAATTAGAAAGATATGATACTTATTTAATTAGGTGAATTAGGAAGATATGATTCTTCTTCGTTTCCTTATTTAGGTTTACTCTATATCTATATATGAGTCATTTGTATGTTTTCATTGGAATGAAATAATGTATTGATTTTCTATAATCAACGAGGTGTTAATTAGTTTCATGACCTACGCTGTATCAGTTTCATAATTAAAAAGTAAAAACATGAAATAAAACACAAAATAGAAGGACAAACAAATGTCATTATAAGTCCTCACTCATAATTTTAAACAAAAATTCAACCGAGAAAATGTTTAAAGTGGTGTGTTAAATAATACTCGTTGAAAATTAATTACATAAAGCATGGGATGTACTCCATAAGTGAGGAATAGGAAAAAAACTACTATAATTTTATATGATTCACAAATAATCATATCCTTTAATCATATAACAAGAGGTTTGGTTTTCAAATTTTTATTTTTTTTACTATGTCACATATTTTGAGTATTTCAAATTCATTGAATCAAAAGACTAATTTTTATTAGCATAAAAGAATTTCACACATGATAAAAATTGAACTATCACCAACATGTATATATGAATCAACATATATGCCTAAAAAGAACCTCTTAGATTAATCTCTAAATTTGCATGAGTTTATGGTTCTACCTGTGCACCCAAAAAGAAGAAGGAAAATGAGGTGAATGGATCGACAATTTTTTGAAGAATAGTTTATTAATTGTGCATTGCACATGTTATATTAAAGAAAGAAAGTGGTTGGTTTGGCGAGGACCTTGTGGTTATTAAGTGTTTGAGAGAGGGTGGTGACAAGAACCTGTACTGTTGCTAGAGAGTTTCCATTAAAGAAATGAAGCCTCCGACAAGGATAGTTTGGGCATTACGGTAAATATAAAACCATTCGGTTAGAAGGTCCCTTCACCGCACCTCCAAAGTCACACACAAAGAAAACTAAATCACACCAAAACATACCTCAAACCTCAACACATTCATACAATAACCATAAAGCAAACCAACAACAAATTACAACTTCAAATAAAACAGAGCATCTCTCTGTTCTTCTCTGTTCTGTTCTGTTCTGTTTCTCTCTCCTCCCCATATATTCCTCTTCTTCTTCAGAACTTAGACTCAGAAGGACCACTTCACTTTCAGAAACCCAGTTTCGCATCTGGGTTTTTGCCTGTTGAAGTGCCAATTTTGAAGATAATAATAAAATTATGACTTGGAAAAGCAGAGGAGAATTGCCTTCTAGAAGCGTTATCTCGCAGAGATGGGTACTGTTTCTCTGCTTAGGAAGTTTCTGTGCTGGAATGCTTTTCACTACCAGGTTCATCACTTTTCCTAATTCCTATTGATTAATGATAACTTCTTCTCAGTTTTCAAGCTTTGATTCATCGTAGTTTCTTTATTCTTCAAACCAGTCTTCTCATATCTTCATCTTCATCACACCTCGTTTTTTTATAATTGATTATTGGTTTTCGTGTGTTTAATTCATTGACTTGCTTATGTGGTAGTTCACCCCCCCCCCCCCCCCCCCCCCCCCCCCCCCCCCC
>PYAF01003142.1:97156-114329 GCA_007407185.1 Glycine tomentella | reverse complement strand
AAAAATACATGAAAGCATATAGCTGAACCTCAAGATTAGCAGTACATTTTTTTTTATAATAAAAAACTGGAAAAAAAGTATTGAACTTTCCTAAATTATTATTTTAGTTGTACTTTTCGCCCTTATATACTAATGTAATCATAATACACTTTTAATTTAACATAATTAATTATACTTTCTCTTTCCATCCATTTTAAAGTTAACTTTAACCGTGTTGATTTTTTACTAAAAAATATTTCTAAAACCGCAAAATACCTATTAAAGTTTACCATCAAGATATATTATTTAAATAAATGATTAATTTTAAAAATGAAATAAACAGAAAGAAATCTAAATTACAACGTCATAACCTTATATATCAATGACAAGCCCTCAAATCAAGCACTCACCAAGCGATTACTAGCTTCAGAAATTACTATTGTCATGAAAGAAACAAAGCATTAACAAATAAGTACAAATTTTTAAAGTATAAATGGTTAAATTAAATAGGCTCTTGCTAAATAAGCCTCCCTAATTTCTAAGCAAGCCTATTTAATTTAACCATTTAGAAAGTGGGGCTTGGTTAGAAATTAGGGAGGCTTATTTAGCAAGAGCCATTAAATAACGTGCGATAATTTAAATGGGCTATTGGATACTACACTAACACAAATTCATCCAGCCCTTTCCATTGTATTCCAAAATATAAATTTAAACGTTAGCCCAAACTTTGTTGAAACTTGAAACGTCGATCAAAGTCTGAATACACTCATTAAAAGGGAATTCACCTTACAGAGTGTTTGGATCTGATTTTACTATCCATGTTTTCCTACATTTTACGTTCAAAATCCTCAACTACGATTTTGTTGAGCAGAGGAAAATGAAATAGAATGAAAAAATAAATAAATTAAAGTAGAGTGAAAGAGATGTAAAAATTTATCTCTCCTTAGCAATTAAATTCATCCTAAATGATGACAAAATAAATATTTTTTTGCTGCAACTTGATCCATGTTGACACCATGCCAAACACCAACCCAAACAGGTTGCTCTGGAGTAAACCAAAAGCATTTTATTCTTGAATAGGATAGGACTATAATAGGATAATACTATTGCCCTTCTATGGACTTTGGGCTTTGTGCCAAGAGTGACCCATATCAAACATCTTATAAATACCATCAACGTCAAGAATGCCAGGTATAATATCCTCAAAATTATACTGTATTACTTATTTTTATTCAAAATAGTAACCACTAGTTTGGAATATTTATGAGATAACTCACTTTAAAACTAAATATAAAAATTATTTTAAAAGTATGTCATATTATGGCTCATATTATTATATCATAAATAGTATATTATTATTCACAACAAAATATGCATGGCCATTTATATTTATAATAACAATAATTCATGTCTTGTTAAAATTTAAAGAAATCAAGTACCACTCGAATAGGATTAAAGACTTATAAATAAAAATAAATAGATTTTAAAAATAAAAATAATTAACAGAAAAAAATAGATATGGTTAATTTTTAATCTACAGCTGAAAAGGGACATATATAAGAGTAAAGAGCAACGGTTAGGAGCGAACATTTCAAAGTTCTCAAACAAAACGTTGAAATGGTAAAAATAATATGGCAACTTACATATCCTTTATCAACTCTACATGGGTGCTTCAAATATAATATATGAAAAATATATCTATACTTAAGCTTTTCCTTAATTCATTATCAACTCTATATGAAGTATCAATTTTTATTTTTTTAGGTAAATTGAATCCTTGGTGCTTATTAGGACAAGTCTTAAAACTCTACACTTATATATGTACTTATAAATTATCTATTAACAAGTTACATGAAATATCAATTATACCTTTGAAAAAATAAAAAGTAAACATGAAATTCATTTGCTTGTAACTTTCACCTGTGCGAGTACGTTGCATTCCATGGTTTACTTGTAGCTTTCTCATCTTGTTCGTTACCTTCGGGCTTTGGCACAAACTGTGCTAGGTTGGTTAGCGGTTACAATTCTTTTATAAATTCATTTGGCTTGAAAGAAACGTGAAATTGGAAAACAACTTAACCTGCGTTGTGTCAATATAGAATAGTAGAAATGAATTGCTTTTAAGTAAACAATTGACATGACTTTGAAGACGCGTTGTGTTTTAGCTTTGGTTTTTTCCCTCCACTTAGACTTAACCAATTTTTTTTTTAATCTTTGTAGTAAACGTACTCTTCCTCTTTTTTTATATGCAATTACATTATGCATACGTGTGTTGGATATGTAATATTATAGTGATAAGTAAATTAATGAAATGTGCCTAGCTAGAAAAGCAAACAATAAATATTCATACAGGAAATTAAGGAGAGAGAAGCATAGAGAGAGAGAGAGACAGTCACAGACAATGCTTCAACCGCACAAGGCTTTCCACACTCTACTCTGCATCAAACTTTGATAGCCATAAGAAGGTAGTAACGTGAGCAATGATAAGTGTTCATGAGATATATGTGAATGACACCGAAATCTTGTGCCTTAAGACACATACAAATGTTACGGTCAGACAGAATAATCCACATGCTTTAGTGACTAAATTATTTATTGATTTATAAAACAACTGTTCAAAAAATACTAGCTTATTCTAATGTTGAAAGACTCCTTAGTCACAGAATATAAGAAAAGATAATTGTTAGCAATCTTATGCTTGCATTTTTAAAGAGAAGATGTTTCAAAAATCAAATTCATAATTAATCCATTACTAAGATATAACTTTATCATTATATCAAGATTTATCTTTAATTGTTGAAAGAATAATCAAATAAAATATGTCGTGATATAAATAAAACACATGTCATAAGATATTAAGACTAAACAAAAGGTGGGGAAAAATATATTTGCATAAATAACTTAATTAAAATTTTATTCAACAAGTATATTTTTTTTATAACTGCAGATAAATAATGTTAGACTATTCTTGTATAAACTACTATAATTTCCATAAACTTTTTTAAAGAGTTTATTGAAATAAGTTAAAAACAGCATATAGACATCACATAAACTATTTTTATATGCTCTTCCAAATACTTACGCAAGTGTTTATGTTAAAATGTAAATACACTTTTTCAAACAGTTAAAAAAAAAAAAAAAAAACAAGAGAAAGGGCTAAAGAGGACACGACCTTCGTATCAAAAGCAAGCCAAGAATGCAAACAGAAGAACCATCTTTGGTGAGAAGATTTCAGGGGTATGAAGAGCAGTGATTCGTGATATTGGCACGGCTCAATGAAAAAACAGGACCCAAAAACATGTTGAGCATTGCTTTCTTATTGAACCGGACCAATATCCCGTTGAACGGGTCCCCTCTACCCCTCATTTCCACCATGCTTGCCTTTAAACTTCTTTATATACATCTACTGCAAAAACAACCACAAATAAAGCATCAAAATAGATAAATAAATAATAATAAAATAACCACAATTGATAACAAAATTCAGAAGGGGCCCTATATGTTTTTCACTTGTACAGTAGGGGAGAGTACTACTAATAATAACAACAACAATTATGTAACATACCATAACCTAACCTAACATTCATATAAATAAACCTTGGTTTAATTAAATGAGTTGAAGAGAAAACCAGTATGGGACTATGAATGGAGAAGAAATTAACAACACCGTATAGGGTTGGACATGTTCAATATTCATGTACAAAACACACAGAGAGAGAGATAGAGAGAGAGATAAAAGAAAGACATACTCTGAATATTACTAAGTCTCTAAAGAGTTTTAAAGAAGGTAGTGCCCAACATGAAACCACGAAAAATGGGTATTGGTGGTGTGGCATTGAAGGAGTTGCATTAAATTCTCAACCACCTTGGCACTGAGGAAGGTTGGAATATCAATTTAAGGAGGTACGTACAGGAATCTTGAAAAGGCTCAGAGTCAGAGAGGAGACAAATCTACTGTGGCTTTTAAATGTGGTGCATTTATGGGGGTTATGGTTGTGTGGAAGGGAGAGGGGGATGTTGGTTCAGTTCAATCAGCATTTATGAATCAAACAGTGAAAAAGAACAACCTTTGCTTTTGTGTGTTTAGGCCCTTTGTTGTTGGTGTTGTGTACTCGTAGCCATCATCATACCAATGCAAGCCTCTCATGAGGCACTTCGTAGGTTCAGTGTGATTCCCTATATACAAAATTTAATTGATGATGATGATGATGATGCACCAACAGCATCATCTGTGTATTAATATATGCATGGTTTTCTTCTCACATGGTTAAGATGCATGCCTCTCCGATTCTTTGCTAGAAATATGGGGAAAATGATGATTATAAGAAGTGGACATGTGAACTAGGCGTGCCAAAACTGGCTAAGCAGTAATATGGTCTTTTTGGTTCCAAGTTTCTCTTTGGTAACGCGCGTCATGTTAGTTTTAAATTGGGAAATATTGATGACCTAACCAAATGATGTAACATGCTCTTTCTGGAAGATCATTTCTAGGTAAGATATCCAAGAATCAGTATTTATATGAAGAAATGATTTACGGACACATTTAAATCTAATAGTGTAAACCTAGAGAGCAAGAGATTGATGAGAAGGCAATATAAAAGTAAGTTTTAATTACCCTTTTTCCCTATATTTGCAACAATTTTCCATTCCAGTCTTTATAGTTGTAATTTTTTTGTTAGCCTTTTAATCATGGATGCCTAAAATTGTCTAACGTCGTTACATTCATATCCTTTTAAATCGCTGCAAAACTAAATTTCCTAGTGAAAAACTAAAAAAAGATAGAAAATTTTAACTTTGTAACAGTTTTAAAGGTTTTGAATGTGGTGACTAAAATAGTTACTGTAAAAAATTATAATTATAAGGACTAAAATAAAAAAAAAATTAAACTATAAAAATGAAGGACCATCAGGATAATTAAGCCTAAAAGTAATAAATAAGGGGGCATAAGGCACAGTTATCATCAAATCCGGTTAATTAAGCCTAAAAGTAATAAATAAGGGGGCATAAGGCACAGTTATCATCAAATCCGGTCTGGATCGGTTGGTCTGATCGGGACTTGGTGGTTTAACCAGATCGGTTCTATTTTGTCTTTGTTGGGTCTTCCTTTCATTTATTTCAGATGTGTCTTCATATAATCACGAGAGAATTGAGTATTTGAGTGACTTTGTGGAGGGAAAGTCATTTTGACTTTTCCTCTTTTAGGTTATTAGATCAATTTTATAGTTCAAATTTTGTCTCATGGCCTGTGAATTGCTTGTTACTTATTCAATAAAAATGAAGGATGAAGTAAATGTATTTAAGTCCTATTTTTATTTTTAAAAATTTATAAAAAACAATGAAATAAGATTTTATATCTTTTTACAATTACTTAACAAATTATTATAAATTAGAAAATAAAAAATAACATTTTCATAATAATGCTTGGAATGAAAACAAAGATATTTTTTAAATCAAATAGTTCTTTATATAATGATCAGTAATTGCTTCAAAATACTTTTCTTATAAAATGTTTTTAAGGTTGATCTAAAATTATCTATATATATATATAATAGATCAAATTAAATTGGTATAACATAAATAATTATTACAGATTTATATATCTTTCAACTAGATAATGTTTTTTTAAAAATTTATCATTAAATTAAAAGTTCTTTTCACATAGATAACATATATAAAATTTTATATTAATTTAAAATAATTTGCTGTATATATAAGAAATATTGCATTACTAATTCAAAGATAAAAAAAATATTATACAACTAATTAATGTAAGATATGTGGCCAAATTTGAATTGTAAAATTGATCTAATGAGGTGAAGACTTTCCCTCTGCAAAGTGACTTATCCTCTCCCATAATTATGGTAACTGAACAGCAGCTACAAGGACAATACACAGTATACGCTTCAAACTTTGGATCCATATTACACATACATAATGTTAGCAGGTAGACACAAACATGTGAGAATGACTACACTACACCATTAAATACTGCTGCGACCTCTTGATGAGAATGCAAGCACGTTAATGAGAGAGGGGAATAAAATTCACCAAATTTAAATCTGCCATGACAAAGTAGCTAGTGACAAGGCAATGAGCATCTTTTTTTGTAATTAAACACTTCCCCTATCCCCTTTTGACATTGCCAAGCATCATAAAGATTTGTTAAGACTCTAACACAAATTATCTTATTGTTTAAAAGTTATACACATTTAAGGAATTTTGCTGAAGAAGTTAATTCCTTAGTTGTAAGTTTCCAAGCACAACTCCAAAAAGTGTTTTTTTTTTTTAATTAGATGACTTAATTGCATTTTTTACCACAATTTTTTTTAAAACAAATTTTATCCCTATCAAATTAACTTGGCACATTTTACTTCATAAAAACTTGAAAAGTTTATCTTTTGTCATTTTACTTATAATAGAATTGTATTTTCATTCTAATATTTTTAGCAAATTTTGTACCCAAAGTTTTTATAAATTTTATAAAGTTTTAGCATAAATTCGTCAAAAATTAAAAATTGAGGATAAAAAGTGAAATTAAAAATTAAAATTTATTTTCTCTTTTTAATGATGTATTATGTGAGGGAATCTAACAAATCCAATTTTTTCCCACAAATTTAACATATATTATACCTGAGTTATACTTATTGAATAAAAAATAAATTATAGTGTAAGATATACTGGTGGGGACTAGCGAACTGCCACAAGGTTTGAGGTGTATGATTTTACTTTCATCATGGGTCAATTTAATTATGAAGGACTGACCATAGGAAAAATGAAATGAATGAAAAAATCCACCAATTGGCTATTTGCAATGGCATGGTAGATATTAATGCTTCCGAGATTCGATTAGGGTCCAGCACTATCAGTACAATAATAAAAATATTAACAACGTAGTATTTTGAATATATTTTATTAGATTAAATAAAAAAATTATGAGTATCATAGAGAGTCTCTTTCGTAATGTTATAATTTTTACAAAAATATTTAATAGTAATAAAAAGTTTGTTAAAGCTAAAAATAATGTGTTTGGTCATATATTATTAGTATTTTTTTTTTTTTGTAATAATTCTGAGACTGATCCAACCTTTGTACACTGGCCGTACGCGTGGCACGTCAAGACAAACATGGGCTTCGATACACTGTGGTTCTTTACCAGACTCTACACCGTTGCCAAGCCTTGGGCTCAGAAGTCAGAACTCAAAGTATTAAACTGTAGTGTCTCTTGTTGACCTAAAATAAATCAATGTATGGTTTTTTTGAATTTTTTATTTCGATCCTAAAGTTCCAATAAATCAATAGAAACGTTTCATTTCATTTTTTTAGTAATAAAAATATAAAGTAGTGTTTCCACCCCTCCCTAAAAAAATACATCATTGATGATTAAATAAACAAAACATTGGTGGTAAAAACTAAAAAAAGAATTTCACAAAAAAAAACTAAAAAAAAAAAGGAATTACCAATTGTTTTCCAATTTTTGGTTTCGAATTACTCTCTTATTTGTCTATGTTTACCAATTACCAATCAAAACACAGTCTAAGTAGGCATTTGTTTGCACTTTGGTTACATGTGTTTCTTCATATATTTTTTTTACGTTTAATCATGTATTTATATAGAAACTACAATTGAATGTATTATGATGGATCTGAATCTAGAGGTGTTTGTTAAACCAAGCATGTTAAAGACTATTCTAAGGAAAGAGATTCCATGAAAAAATCCTCCTCCTTATGTTTGACAAGAAATAAATGGAAAAAGTAGAGAAAAGAAGGAGTAGAAGTAAAGAGGCAAAGGCAAATGAAGTGTGTTTGGCAACGGAAAATATGCGGGGGAAAAAAGAAATTTTTAATATGATGTTTTTTTTTTTTTTTGTTTCTCCCAAAATGGGTCTCAAGGCATGATTAATGTGGTTTATATTATGAATTATATTAAAACTAAAATAGAAAGAGATAATTTAAGTTAGATAAGAGGTAAATGAATTTAAATCCTTTAAGAGATGAAGGAATCTAAATCAGCATGAAAGTTAAAAGAAATAATGATAATCAAAAGAGATAAGATTAGTTCATCTCCAAGAAATCAAATAAAAACCTAATGAAATTGAAGATGAAACATGAATATTAGTTTAAATTAGGAAAATGATAAATGTATTTGATGAAAGCTAAAAGAATCAGGAAAAATGAAAAAAAAAATCAAAATATAATGAAAAGTCAGAGCATGTATGTTTATATGAAATTTTTAACTTTAAATAACATTGTTGAAATTTTTAACTAAAAAATGATATGACGTTACTTGATAAACAACTTATTTAATAAACTATGTATTATAAATGCTCTCATCATCAAAAGTCGTGAAATCCAACAAATGATGCATGATGTATACTAGGTTATCACTAAATGGGGATATAAATTATTTTAATTTTTTAAAAACTGATGGAAATCAAAATTAATTAAAAAATTTAAAAACTTAAATTAAATTTAATAGTATTTAAAAATACTAAAAATATTTGGAAAATCAAATTTGTTACTACTTTAGATAAGGAAGCAACAAAAAAATTGAAAACAAATCCTTAACAGAAACAATACCAAATTTATGTTGTATCTAGTTTATGAAATTAGATTTCCTACATTTCTTGTTATCACTCGGTCACAAATTTGGACTGTCAAATATATTAAACAATTCATATTTTAGTTGTTTATTTTAAATATGACTTATGAGTTAAAATATGATTTATTTGATTTTCATAAGACGGTTATCATTAATTGACTGTATGATTGCGTCAAAATTCTTGACAGTTGAGAATTTGGGTTTCTATTTTACTTGTATTTTGAAAGAAAAAATTGAAAATCTACCAAAATTGTTTTGTTAGGGAAATATTTAAAATTTATTCACGTATTTTATTTTGGTAAATCTTAATCATATCTTAATTGTGCAACAAAGAGAGTTAAGAAACGGTGTCGTTGAGAAGAGACATTTTTTTTTTTTTTGTGAATATTGAGCAGATACATTGACACACGAATGGATATAATATATTTTCCTAATTCCTTTGCTTACAAGGAATTTCCTGGGTTCTTCTTCTCTGATCTCAATCACAATTTCTCTCTCTTCTTCACTCTCCTTTACTCTTCTTCCTCTTTTCTCTCTTCTGGTAAGCAATATCGTTTTCCATTGCAATTCTATTTCTGTTTCTCCTTTTTGGTTCATCAATTGATCGCTAGCTTCGTAGCAAACCCTAATTTCGTAATTTCCTACTTTTTTTTTTTTTTTTAACCTTTGTTGTCTGCTGCAGAATTATTGCCATGGCTAAGAGCTCATTCAAGATGGAACAGCCACTTGGTTCGTTTTTTCTCTTTATTTTTGTTTTAACCGTTTCTGCATGCTATAGTGCATTTTTAATTAGGAATTGAAATTGATGCTTGTGATTCTCGGATAATACTCGAGGGCATTTGAATTTTCATGCTTCGGCTTTGTAATTTCGCATTTCGGGTTTAATTGGGAATGTGAAATTTGTATTTTTGAGTCTCATTATGTGTCCTCCCTGGAAAATTGAACTTCTTTTTTACTGAATTAGTAATTTTGTATTTTCCGTTTCTTTTTTCTTTTATTTAGCATAGCGTGAAAATTACCTATGCTATATTACTTAAATATGCAGTTTCCTTGCATTTGTTAGTTCAGACTTCAGATGTGTGTTTTACTTTTGGTTTCTACATGATATGATGTGATGATATGGTACTTTACTTCATATGAATTGGGCTGGTTGTTATTAGTGAGCCATGCCTTTTTTTATTTCCTCTTTAAACTCACGGCTATCTGATATTTTTGTCTTGGTAAAGAAAAACCTCTATGAACTAAACATCATTAGTGGACTAGTGATGTGAAAACTTGCATTTGTTTTGCTCCTTTGTTTTTTCTAATGTGTGCAAACATTTCATGCCAGAGAGGAGGCTGGCTGAAGCATCTCGGATAAGGGAGAAGTATCCTGACAGAATTCCAGTAACATCTTATTTTCTGCTGTTTGCATATATCATTAATTCATTATATTCTCATTTTTTTTGTTGATTAATTTGGTTGATGTTTCGATGTAGGTAATTGTTGAAAGGGCAGAGAAGACTGATGTTCCTGAAATTGATAAGAAAAAGTTAGTTTCTTCTGTTCTTTGGAAAGTGCAATTGTTAATATTGGCACACTTTATTTACTCCGAGTATTGGTGTTAGTACTTTTTGAATGTCGGATAGCTTTTCCTTTAAATTTTGTAAAGTATATTTTATACACTCTTATATTGTTTGGGTATGGATTGAAGCTATATGTACTTTCTATATTGAAGTCTTATACGTATTGTAAACTGTAAGAGGTTTGGATGATTCCTGACTCTCACTTAATATCATCTCAGCCCTCCATAATTGAAGGGAAAAAAATGGCTGTGAAAAAATGTGGTTCAAAACTTAGAAGAATGAATAACCTGGCTGGAGCGTCGATCTTGCATGAGTATGAGTGTGTTTGACGTGGTCTATGTTTTCATATGCCTTTGTTAACTGTAATAGATGCTTCAAATTCTTACTCCATGGAGAACATTGACAATCATTTGAATGTTCGAGTTAATACATGCCATCTCGTTTCATCTCTTTTGTTTCCTCCTTATTTATGGTGTGTATTATTGTTCTTTTTTGGATGAATGTAGGTATCTGGTCCCTGCTGATTTGACTGTTGGCCAGTTTGTGTATGTGGTGCGGAAGAGAATCAAGCTGAGTCCCGAGAAGGCCATCTTCATTTTTGTTAAGAATATTTTGCCACCAACTGGTAATATTTATGGATTTTGTGGGTGTGTATGTGGAATATTATTGTTCTTATGGTTCATTTTGTGAAGTGGGCTGTGATTTTCTGTTTATGCAGCGGCAATGATGTCTGCAATTTATGAGGAAAACAAGGATGAAGATGGATTTCTATACATGACTTACAGTGGAGAGAACACATTTGGGCTTGTGTTCTGAAATAATCCATGACTGGTAACCAACTGAATGGTACTTCCTAAAATTGACCAATGTGAAGAAGTCAGCTTAATTGTAAATTCTCTGGTTTGATGCTTTTATGTAAAGTTTATTATTATGTCTACTGGAACTTATTTGAAAATTGTCGTGTTTCTATCAGTTCTAAATTGCATGAGTTTAAGGGTATATTCTTAGTTCACACCGTTGATCCCTGACCTGCATCTCTGACTGGTGTCATACAATTATAGTTTACATAATAAAGGAGTAAAATCTCGTCTGTGTTCAAATTTAACAAAATGGAAGAGAAACTAGAAATAAAAACTTATATCCTGATTTTGCAATAAATTTTGATCAATTGGAGTGTTAAAGTGAGTGCTACCAACATTTTTTTAACAATGGTGATAGCGGGCCTAGAACAAATTATCTCGTATATAACTGATAACGAGTTACATGATTTAACCTAATTTCACGTTTTTCCTTATTTAATGAGTTACATGATTTTCTGATTTTTAATATATAATTAATAATGAAGTGTTTGAGAGGATGTTTATTTGACTAATGTAACTCATAAAATTATAACACAGAAAATATTGTATGTGCTGAGAGTGTAATTGAATTTTACACTGATTTTAGTAGAGTAAGATAACCTTATACCATAATTTTTTTTTGAGAGGACCTTATACCATTATTTGATCACAATGGAATGTTTGTTAAACATAATAATTATTTTAGCTGATTAGATCACATGGACAACTAATTTACCAAATTTTGTGATCCTCTGCTTAAATTCTTTCTTTTCTTATGAAATAATTAAGATGGGAGTCTGCCTTCTACTGTTGAAGCCAACACAACTTGATGAATGAACTTCTATGGTGAATAGTCTTTACAGCACCGAAGAAGTATTTATTCTTGAATTTTAGTATCATAATTTACATAATTTCTATATTCAACAAATAATTTTTAAACGTGTTACTCTGTTAGTCATTGACCCAACGATTAGCATCTTTTTGTCAACATGACATTTGTCCAAAATATATATCAACTTTGTTGATTAATAATTGTCGATTGTTCCCTTTTGGAGTCAACTTTTTCAATCATATTTTCTTCCACTTATAAAACTTAAACCCAAAATTTTGTTTAAGGAAATCAAGTCTAGGATTATTCCGATTAAAAGACTTGTTGATACCTAACGATTATTATTACAAAAAACAACATACTATTTAATATTATCTTTATTTCTATACTAAGGGATATATATTTTAAATAAAAATAAAATAAAGTCTTAAATATATTTTTGGTCTATATAATTTATCACTTTTTTTGTCTTTGTCCTTGCAAAAAAATTTATTTTTGTTTTAGTCATTGCAAAATGTGTTTGTTTTATTTTTTGTTTTTAAAATACTTTTAGATAATGTTTTGACAATGAAAAAAATGTTATCCAAAACATCTTAGACGAAAAATAAAATAAACACATTTTACAAGGACTAAAAAGAAATAAAATATTACAAGGACAAAAATAAAAAAGCACTAAATTGTAGAAATTAAAAATGTATTTAAGCTTAAAATAAGAGAAGAGAAAAAGGTTTAGAAGTTATAAATAAATAATAAGAGTAAGAAAAAAAAATAACTAACTAAAAAATAGTGTGAGGTTGTTAAAAAGAAAATATCAGAACTTGAAGTTTAAAAACTCATGGAGGATAAAACCGTCTGAAAAATGTGAACATCAAAATAAGATATACTCTTTATTATTATTAGTATAGATAATAACAAATACTTGATTTACTTCAATTGATATCATTAAGGCTGTCCAGAGTTCCATCGTTAGGCAGATTTGCTTCTCCAAGCTACCATAGGAATCAAAATATTTCTACTAGTTATGTTGATGGGGATTGTATTAGAGCTGCCCACTTTCTTGCAAGATGAGGGTCTCGGCATGATTCTTTTCTGGTTATTTGGGATTCTCCTTCTCCCCTCCAAACTATTCTTGAGCATGATAGTTTAGGGTGATTTGTGTTTTTATTTTTCCAATGAATAAAAAAACATGAAGATCAATCAAAATAGTTAAATTAGTTTATTTCAATTAGTCATGAATTTAAACTTTATTTCAAAAATGCCCAGAGATTTAATTAGTTTTATTAGTGATAAAATATAATGACATTAACCATAATCCAAGGGATAATTTTTCAACCAATGAATCTGAGTTATATTGTTAATAACTTAATTAGTACTTCTTGAAAGTTTATTTTCTTATATACCAAGTTTGATCATTTTTAGTGTTTTTTAAATTATTAATTATTATTTTTCTTAATGACAAATTTTATTTATCTTTTTAAATTTTAGATAATTATACTCTTAATATATTTTATTTTTTCTATTTTTCTATTTTTTTCCAGTTATGCTCGTTGTTGGAAATCAAGCAATCACATGTACAATGCATTCAGTTTACAATGAAATATATAGGCTTATAAACCCTAAACATTATAGCTAATCATTGACCCAAATCCAAACTACAAATAATAAAACACGGCAAAAGTAATGGGATCTCGAATAAAGTTCCAAGGACCCCTATGCATATATGCATATATGCTGACAGCATAGTATGAGTCATATCCAACATAATTTTTATTTTATTTTACATTAAACTTTGTTTGGTCTATAATAATATCTCAGTCGATCTATAGTTGCATCTAAATATTTATATTTGGATTAAAGTTTATTAGTTTGGGATTGGATATTTATTTAGTCTTGTTTTCTTTTAAAAGTAATACATGCCATATTGCCATTATTAAATACTCTTTTAAATTAGTTATGCATTTTTTTTATAATATTATGTATTTTAAGGTTTATTTGTTTTAAAAAAATAAAATGAAATAAAAGCCAAAAAACTAACCCAACTCAAATTTCTTCTGATTGGATGGAAATGGATTTGAATTTTAACATAGAGTGATTGGATGAAGAAAAAAAATTTGTTGGATAAGTTTTCTCTTTAAAACTGTTTGAATTCAATATACAAATAGCTAACAAACTTAATCCTATCATCGATGAGTTACTTCAAAATTAGCGAATTAAGCCCATGTTTGATTTTGCTTTAGAGACTCTTTAACATGCCTATGCTTGATTTGGCGTTTCGGTCTCTAACAAACAAGTGTAAAATACATGAAGCTATAACAAATTGCTTTGACTCGCATTTGGAAATTTAACACGAAAACGTAGACGGTAGAACGCAACACCATACTAAATACGCTTTAAGTTATTTTTAAAATTGAGCAACTTCTATTCAAAGAGTTTTTTTAAAAAAAATTAAAATAATATATCTTTATATTGAAATATATATATATATATATATATATATATATAAAACTTTACTGATAGTTTATTTGTGTCCAATTAAATTATAAAAAAATCTAATATTTAAGCTGATTTGACATCGATTTCGTTTAAGTGACACAAAAAACCAACCTATCCAACCCTATTTGTACCTTTTAGTTTCCATTTGTTTCAAATGCAAATATAGGTTGTGTAAAAAGTAAAATAATGTTATATTCAGTTATCATAATTTAAATTTAAATATTTGTTTGAATTAATTCAATTACAAAATATAGATTTTACAATATAACATTTGTAAAACATCACCCTGCAGTCTGCACAAATGGTGTAAACTGTAAAATTTGTTCCCTGAGAGCAGTCACAGAAAGATAGATATGGAGGGTAAAAATTTATAACATGATTAACATCCAACATTTTGCTATAAACAATTGCAAAAATATAACAATAACAAGTTGATCTGGACTGTTGTACTAGAAAGAAAAACCAAAGCATAATACTGTAATAATAATTAAAGAAACAAGCAAAACACTTTTACTAGAGCATCATCATGTATGTATTATTTACCAAAGCTATTGAAATGAAACTGTCTGTCCAAGAAGCAAGCGAGTGAGTTTTCACTTGGAAGTCCTTTTCTGGTACTGATTCTTGACCCATTTGAGGCCAGCAGAGGTTCCACTCTTCACCTTCTGGGCACCCACAACTGCTGCAGTTTTGGCCTTGTCCATCCCAACTGATGCCACATACTTTGCATCTGCCATCTTCTTGCTGCTCCCATTCTTCTTCGTCTTCGTCTTCTCCTCCTCCTCAAAGTGGTCACTGCCAAACCCTCCACTTCCCCATTGGTCAGACCAACTTGGTGCCTTGCTCCCCATAATCTAGCTTTCAAAAAAATTTCAATTCACATTATTGAGTGTAAATCGAGTGCGTGTTTGGTTTCACATTGTTGAAACATTCAAGATTCACATGAAATATCAGTTACTATCATGTTAGGTAAATGTTTAACGTTTAGTGTCAGATTCAAGAATTGACTCTTCTTTTTTTGTGCTGGTGTTGGGTTAAAGACTAATCTCAATTGAAGTGTGTGGCTATCACTCCGCTAGTTGGCCAAAGGAAATTTTGCACATAATGAAAATTGAACACAAGTTCTCCCATTAAATAAATCATTCCCAGTGATACCTTACATCAGTGTGTCAACCCATTGGGTTTGAAGAATTGACTCTAGATCTAGAATTGATTTTTGAGTTAAAATAACATTGGATAGCTTTTGTGTTAAATAAAAAAATTTATACCGAATTTACTCCTAACTTGTTCAAGAATAAAAAACGCCTAAACCTAACTCACTTCCTTTCAAAAAATAAAAAACAATTCAAACCAGAATTAATTTCACAAACACTCACCCAAACACATACTGATTCTAATCAGCAATCAGAGTTCAGAGACTATAGGCACAACATAATATAGTGGCGAATTGAAAAAGAAATTAAGAGACAAATATTAAAGGACAAAAAAAATTTGCATTTAATCTATTCAAAGTCGCACGCGGTTAAATTAATGGCAAGTACACACGCGTTGTCGATTGTGACAGATAATCAATACGATTATTCAAATGAAAAGAAGAAAAAAAAAGGGGGTTATGAATTGGTGAGAAGATTTAAACCAAATCATATCAATTTTCCTTTCAATAACATCTCTGAACGAATTCAAACCAAAGTTTGAAGAGCTTATCAACCAAAATTCACTCGTTCGCCCAATAAAGAATAGATTACAGATAGATCAAGTTATGAATCAAAACAATAAAAGACACCCAGAAATTCTATTGGTTACAAAGAATTGTTTAGAAATTTATGTGTGAATGAATTATATAGGTTAAACGAGTTTTCTGTTTTTCAATTTATTTCATCAATGTACACATGAAGATATAGAGAGACCGTATTAATTAAAGGACTAGAATCAGATATATATATATATATATATATAGAGAGAGAGAGAGAGAGAGAGAGAGAGTGTACCTTTTGTAATTGGTTGGTGAGAAAGGAAGAGATGGCGATTTGAAGAAGGTAGAGTATGGAACAACGGTGGTGGGGTCGAATCGAATGGGAAGCCCTTTTGTTTTGTGACCAACTGAGCTGAATTACCCGCTTTTATACTAAAGCCTTTCACTTTTACTGTTATCAGTTCTTCACTGTTCACTTCTGTTTCTACTTTCTTCTTCTCTCTTGGTACAACTGTGGTCTACGGCCAAGTCACTTGACTGTTTATATATATATATATATATATATATATATATATATATATATATATATATTTTGCTTGTTTTGGTTTTTATTTTTTTAAAATTAGGTGATATTATCCGCTACATGTAAAGGTTAAATAAAGTAATAAATAAAGGATTTTTAGACAGATCAAATCATAAATTGTTATATACTACTGTACTCCTTTGTTGCTATAATACTTAATTAGTTAGTTCATTAAGGTAAAGACAAATAATAAATTTAATTGATAATAATAAATTTATCTTAAATTTATATTTTTTAAATTATTTATTGTAATTAATATTTTTCTCTCTTATTTGTTTATCAATACATTTTTTTTAAATTATATATTTATAATATAAAAATAATTAATGTAAGAAATATTATATATTTAATCTTTTGAAAAAAATAATCATTATTTTAATTTCCATCTTATAAATTCGATCTTATAAAATAGAAACAGCAGAGAAGAGGGAGTATAAGTTATTGACTTGTATAATACTCTCGTGTCTTTAGTTAAAGACACTTTTAACAAGATTACTCATATCAATAAAATTAAATAAATTAGTTAGTTTAATTGGATTTTTTTAAAATATTACTATTATCTATCAATTTTACTCTTGTTTATAATTATTAATT
>PYAF01003142.1:44503-80052 GCA_007407185.1 Glycine tomentella | reverse complement strand
CCAATTTTTCTGATTTTGATATTATTGACCGGTTTTTGCATATATGTCGAAATTTTTTCTCATTATTACAAGACTATTTGGTCCTTAATATAAAGTAATTAAAAATAGAATTACATAGACCAATAAAAGTAGATAAATTAGTTGGTTTTATTGTTTTTTTAATATTACTAATTTAAAAATATTTTATCTTAATAATAATCATTAACTTATTAATGGTTATGTAAAAATATTAATTAAAGTGTGAGAGTATTATGTCTACTATCCATAAAAGATACATATACTCAAAGTTTTTTTTCTTCTGAAAATATACTTAAAGTATATAATAAGGGCTAATAATAAAAAATTATTATTTCATACAATTTTAAAAATTATAAAAAATATCATTAATTTTGTATATAGTGGATATTGTATTAACGACAACAGGAAATAATTGTTTTATTAAAAAAAAAGAAAATAATTGTTTTAAAAATTTGAATTTTTTTGAGGCATTAGCAATTGGAGTCTTAAGCTATCGCTTCGTTTGACTTATTAAATGATTTATAACCATGATGTTTTTAGTTAGTGGAGAAAAAAAAATCAGTGATAAAAAATGATGGGCTTCTAAACCCAATAAGTATTCATAAAAACTACTAACGTTTATCTGCATCAAAGAGACGAGCGTAAACTAGAATCTGCAACATATCAAATCCTAATTTAGTCTATATGACAAATTAATCCATTGATATATTTTTTTTATGAAATAATAATCGTTGAGATTTTTCCAACTACCATTAGATTGTATACACTTATAAATAGTTTTAGTAAATAATAAAAAAATAAAAAGACACTCAGCAATAGCTTAGATAATGTATAGAAATTGATTTGATGAAAATCGTAATTGAACATCTTATAGTTTATCAAATGATAATGACTAAAAATAAAAAATAAAAAATGATAATGGCTTTCAACGAATGGTACCTATTTTAAACTTTTTAAAATGCAGAAAGACTTCATTAAAAATATTAAATTATAAGAAATCATTTAAATATTTAACAAACTACAAGGTTTATTAAATAATTTAAATTTCTAGTATTTCTTTTTATTTCAATGTTTGTATTCCAAGTTTAGGAACCCTTGTTAGCATTTGTCTCATAATAATTAATTTTTTTACAAGGATCTCATAGTAATTACTTAAAAAGATCATATTAACAATATTTTTTATTAGTTAATATTGTAAAACAATTTACATTGACAATGCATATAAATTAAATTTATACACACACATGAATGATGATGTAATAATATTTTTTTTCCTTGTGATTACATTATTATTCTTATATTATTAGGCCAACTCTTTAGATTCTTTGGTTTGAAGTTTAATTATACAAGTTTTTTATGTCTTTTTAAAAGATGTATTATACAGAAATGGAAATCAAATCTTTCCCCACACGATAATATCTGAACTTCATTTAATTTGTATTAGGGTTAAGTACTCGCTGATAAGCTCATCCAAATAATAGCAAAATGATTTATAACTATCTATTGCATTAAGTAAGCTCAAATAAACTGAAATTCAACTTTTTCAAACTTGTACTTACAGTCTGGCGAAAAATTAGGTGGTAGTTGAAACAGACATTAGATGAATAGCCCTTGGGCCTGACACATAGTATAATTTTTATTCACTTTTTTTTTTCAAAGGTTGGCCATGTAGAATTGTAGATATTAATTAAAATTGTTATGAACTGCACCAACCACTCTGGACCACTGACAACACGACGATGCCTTTAAACAGTTGGAGAATATAAATTGAGGTCTCTGAATTTATGATTTTCACTCGGTAGATACCCTACCCATCCGATTCTAAGCCCTTAACTTGGCTCTAGGTTGCTTACTCGAGTCCTAACAAAGGGCCACTTTATAAGAATTATGTCTCAGTTCTTAATTCTTATCATAAACTTTGAAATATGATCGTGAAGAAACGGGTATATGGCATGCATCACGAGGTTTAAATACAAATTTTGTTTATCTTCATTAGGAAAATTTGAAACATGAACATCAAATACAAAATTAATCATCATTAAAAATATAATTTTTTGGTCTAACGTGCCTCATCAGTTTTAAGAATTCTATTAACCTTTTACTCTAATAATTACTTCATTTGGGTTCCACACGTTACTCCACTTGTTTCTAATTTTAAATTTTAATATTTTTGTTTTTAAAATGATAACTCATCTGTATTTTTCTTTTAAATCATAAATATACCAAAAAATATACATGTTCTTGAAGCTTAATTATTTTTCCGAAAAAAATAATAAAAAAAGAAATACATTACATTAAATTTGGGTTCACAATAAATTAAAAATAAACAAAAATACATCATAATAAATATTTAAATTGAATTTTAATTAACATTTTCTTTTTACTTGAAATGTGTCCAAATATGTTCCACTAAATCTATTTGAAATTGCTAATAAATTTCCTTTTGACCTTTGTGTACTCTTCTTTCTAGATATTTTTCAAATTTATAATGATGACACTTAGTTACTGAAAATCTGGAATGGTTGACATGTCATTGGTTAAACGATCATAAGAATACTCAATTATCATCATGTGTGTCATTCATCCTCAACAATCATATTATGAAATATGATGCAAAACATACATTTTATCTTTCATTGTATTTACTTGCAAATCACATGTCAGACCATGTATAATTGCAAATCAATATTAGAGCACTTCAAAAACCCGCTTGACATTCTTTCTAGTCGATTCTTGACGATGGGGCAAATAATTGTCTCTTTTCTACTAGCGGCATTGGATCATCTTCACAAACTTAGCTCACTTAGGATATATACCATCTACTAGATAGTAGCCCATATTATATTGAGTTCCATTAACTAGATATTGCACCACTGGAACTTTTCCTTGCAAAACATCATTAAACAAATTAGATCGATTTAAGACGCATCATCTGGATGTATGCATATCTTGCGCGACTCATTTTGTCTTCCCCAATGACTACATCACTTTGATCCTGTGCGGTGGAAGGGGTTGTCATCGGTGGAAGGACCCACGTGATGATAGGGTAAGCTAGGAGAAGGACTCGCACATCATCTTGGTTGTGATCCTGTGGGTTGGGACAAAGAAGAAGAACCAGTGGGTCGTTGCCTTCTAACACAGTCATGGCTTCGTGAAGAAGAACCATTCATTATGTAATTTGATTGTGCAAAACTAGGTTTTGATAGTGTTATTTTACTTTTGATTTGGGATGAGTATGATTTTGAGTTTTGATTGTTATTTGAGTTTTGATTTGGGCTTGTATTAAAATCTAAATTCGTTTTTTCATCACTGTTATTCTCCCTCTTTTTTTTGTTAGTGATTTTTAAAAGAAAAATTGTTTTTAGAAGAACTAGTTCGTCGAGATGAACCGATCATCCAACGAACGAACGTTGTTCCTTGTTCGTCCTTGTTATGATCGGTCTTAACATCCTCCCCAAGATGCTCTAAGAGTCACCAATGGATTAATATCAGTTTTTGCGCGCTTTGCCAGAATATCAGCAACCGTGTTGCCTTCTCTAAGAGTATGAGTAAACGACAAGCTTCATGCATGAGATTTTAAGTTTTGAATCTGCAATCAAAAGGGCATATGGATCACGGATGCCATTGTTGAATCCCTTATAGATTTATTGATTTATTTATGTGTGTGTGAGAATTTAATTTTCATCCACCCTCGGTGAAAAATATGAAAGTTATGATTTTAAATATAGTTATAATAGAAAAAAAAAACTTTTATTTTCTTCTGAAAATAAGAGATTTTTACGACAGAAAAACATGTAATTAACTCTTTTTTCTTTCTAAAAATAAGCTATTGTCATAGTTGAAAATCATAAAACTAACTCACCAAATGTAGAAATCATCAAATTCTGACAAGTTGTAAAATAATAAATTTTATACATTCAACCATAAATTATCAAAATTAAAATTATTATTTAAGATAACTTTGTTGGTTGACATTATAAAGCTTATTTATTTATGGAATTATGGTAACAATAAAAATGCACAGACGTTAAACTTTATTATATAAGTCAATAAATTTTATAATATATATATATATATAAGTCAATAAATTTATCAAATTGTCATCATATGGAAATGTAAAAAAAATTACATTGTCATTTTATACACTATTTATTCTTAATTTAATTTTAAAAAATATATTATGATTCAATTATAAATAATAATATATGATATAATTGTTAATTTTATAATAATTATTTTAAAATTATATTTAAAATATTTTTTACATGATTAAACAAAATCTACCATTGTGTGTGCACAGAGAGCCTTGAAAAAACAAAAACTAAACATAATTTTTCATCATTTTTTCCTCTCTTTAGTACAAACAGCTTTACAATTCAGATTTTTATTCAATTTTTTGTCTGTCAACTGCCCTATAAAACAAAAGCGATAATTAGGCAAGCCACTTCTGCTGCAAACTAATCGCAGATCAATATAAAGTTTTGGCATAAAATTTGCAAGATTCAGAGTAAAATTTATAAATAAAAAAGATTAAGCAAAACTTGCCCAAAAAATAAAAATCGAGAGTAAAATGTGCAATTAAGTTTAGATTTATTGATTCCAAAAGTGGTAAGGGCATAACGTGTACCATCATCAAAGAACTAGAAATCTTCTTTTTTCTATCTGAAATGCTGTTTTTCATTCCTAAACAAAATCTTTCAGTCCCTTTTTGTCCTTTTCTTTTTTAAGGGATTATATATAAAAATTAAACTTAGTTTAAAACCTAAACAAAATCTTCCGGTCACTTTTTTCTTTCTCTAATACAAACAGCTTTATATTTTAGTTTTTTATGTGTATTTTTTCTATCAATTGCATATAAAATCAAAAGCGATAATTAAGTAAAGCTACTTCTGTTTGCAAACTAACCGTGGATGAATATAAATTAAAAGTTATCAATTGATTCCAATAGTGTTAAAGGCTTAACGTTTTAGAAATCTTCATTTTGTCATTTGAAATGGGTTTTTTCTTATTAAACTTTTATCTTTTTCTTTTTCAAAATACAAACTACTTTATATTTATGATATTTTTTTCCTTATCAATTTGCATATAAAGCAAATAATTTAATTAAAATGAACTAAGACAGAATAAAAAAAATTATACTCTCCTAATAAGTTTGTTCACGATTATAATAAAATTTAAAGTTATATGTAAGATAATTTCTAATTGATTGAAAAAAAATCAAAATTTTGAGTTTATTTTTATGCATGGCCGTGTAAAATTTTTACACTATCCAACCGAAGAAAAAGATTTTACAGTCAAAAAAAAAATTGTAGGATGCAGAACATTGCATGTTATAGATATGGTACTCTAAAAAAAATCCAACAACTAGATCTGGAAAACCAAATATAATCGTAGACAACAGAGGATTACATTTCCAATCACATCAAGAAGTCCAACAGAAAATAGACAATCAGCTTAAGCACCGCCACAAATATGGGCATGTATGCATATGAAGGCCATAAAATTTATCATCAAACTAAAATGTATCATTAGATCCATGCAAGTCTTCTGTTTCTTGTTCTACTATCTTGCATCCTACCCTCTACTTTCAAATACTCCTGTTCAAGATATTAACGCTTTCAACAACTACCTTCAAGCCACCAAAAGAAAGTTAGAAATTGCCAATCTTAATTAGACAAAACCATACGTGCCCCTGTTGTGCCTCTTCATCAACCATCCACATCAACATTCTCGTCGATTCCCTCATACTGCACAAGAAGTCAAAGTGCTCTTACCAATGTTTGTTACAAGTGCTTAAAGGATGTAAAATATGCACACAAGAACTAACCTGCGAATAATTGCTACGAGGTAGCAAAGCTGGGGGAAGCATAAGTGGTGCACCCTTCACCTTATATGCCACTCCATTATCATTGTCCGTATTTGCAGTTTCATTGATATCATAACGTTCAATATCAACGTCCTCGTCAAACACATGAGCTGCCATGCTGGTTGATGGCGCTTCAATCCTGGGTTGCTTCAACTGCATATTGATGGTGAAGAATGGAAAAGGTCATTTTCAATGACAATAGTCAACTTCAGAAATCTTATTCAAAGCAAATTAAGATACGCTGCTTGATGTATGAATGAAACAAAAAGAGCACCACCAAAGGACAAAACCATAAAGAATGCAACACACTAAAACAACCTTTATTTTTATTATGCCAGACTGCTAGTAGAGGCTGAACTACAATGGAATTAATTAAATTTGTATGTTTTCTGAAAAAAAGTTGTTAGAAGAATTCCTTACTCCTTTCTTGTGCTTGCCTTCAAGATCCAGAGATCTAGTAACTTCAGTTCCATTGTCTGGATTACCAAGAGAGTCCTCATTCAATTGATCTGATAAATTCCAGCGAGAACGCTTCCTAGTTCTAGCTGTCTCAACCAAATGCCCATCTTTTGATCTATCTGCATGCGTTTTACAAAGATATTAGCATGAATAACAAAAATGCAATTACAACAACCAACTTGTGAACAGATTAAAACAAAAAATAATGAATCATATTAACAGAGCAAAACATAACAATAAAGTCACAAGAATTGACAGCAAATGTCCCTTGTCTCCAAATGAAATTATAGGAATGTGATATGCCAGTAAGCTAATGATCAAAATAGTATCCAAATTTAATTATCAAATCCATTCATTTCACAGGACAATCTAAATCCATGCCAAATGAAGATATGATTTGGCAAATCAGTTACAGTATCAAGCAGTATGCCACATCTGTAGCATAAAGCCATCAAAAATTTAATATTTACAACTAGGTAATACAAACTGAGCTATGCACATGTATACATTTATGTTCTCAGTGAACATTAAAAGGAAATAATCATCATACTAGGACCAGATGAGACTTTTCCATTTATAATTGACCACTGAATAGCGACCTCAAAAGCTTGTGGTCAACTCTAAATTATTCTTCACAAAATAAAAAATGTCACAGATGCTTGGTTATTGATTTTAAGAACATATCCATCCCCCAACTAAGTTGAAAGAAGTTGTCAGTGTTGATTTTAAACCTCCTGACGTTTTGCTAAATAGTATTTCTGGAATTCAAAAACAGTTAAACAAAACCAACATCACTATATATTCCATAACTATTACCTTGTTTTAACTCGTCCAAAGCATCACGTTCAACATGCAGCCTTTTTCTGTGGGAAGATGCATCATTCTGCTCCACATTATGTTTAGCAATTGGATGAAGACCAGTATTTTCACCATTGCTTAAAATATCAATGCTTAAATCTTCTTCATTGGAACCAATTCTAGAAATGTCTGAGAAAAGCTGATCTCCAAACCTTTGAAGTCGGACTTGTGATCTATACATAAAATTATGAAATAAACATTGAATACAACAGCATGCCACAATATATATATATATATATATATATATATATATATATATATATAAAGGAAATGGAGCACATCAAAAGACAATTAAAGCATACTACAAGTCTGCAAAGCAAAGTAAATTGGGGGAAAAAAATGTAACTTGCCTCTTCAGTTCATCTTTTAACTCTGACATATGATTGTGCACGCTTACAAATTTCCTTACTCTTGAAGTAATTCTGAATTTTTCAGAGAGAACAAAGAGAAGGAAATGATAGGAAAGGGAACATCATTAGCAAGAAATGCCAACGTAATGGAGAGGTGTAACAGTTAACACAAATTATCAACATTTGCATAATGAAACATTCCAGTACCTTTTGCACTCCTCATCCTCTTTGCATAATTGACCTTCAAGTTCCCGAATTCTAGAATTAAGACTATCCACTTCTTGAACACTCTCATCAAGGTAGACCTTAAAAAATATGAATTTCTACATCAGAAATCAAAACATGATTTGAATTTAATTACAACACCAACAGGTTAATTGGCATTAGCTCAAGAAACAGGATTTTTTTCGCATTTAATTTAGCGAAGCGGATTCAAAGGTGAATTTCATTAATATTCTCAAGACATCATATGAAACAACACTTCAATATCAGCCATAAATTATTCATAATTTCGAGTAATAATCTGGATACCCCCTCCCCCCTCTCTAAAAATCAAAAAATTGATAGAATTGTACTTCATTCCACTTCACGCTCCAAATTTTTTATGATCAATACCAGAATCAAACTTCAAAACAAAGATTTGTCTGACAAATCATATTTCATATATTTTGTATAGTTTTGAAAAATAGCAGAGCATGACAAGTTAACTGCTACAATACTTACTGACTTAATGCCTATCATTATTTAAAGAACTATTCACATAATTACAGTCAACATCAACATCAACAACACCTTTAACCCAAGTTAATTAGGGTCGGTGATAGATGAACCCAATGATAGATATGAGAAAGCTGGAAAAAAAAGGAGGGGAGGAAAAAGGGAAAATAAGACAAAAGATAAGAAAATAAGATAAAAGAAAAGAAAGGTGAAAGAAAGAGGGGAAAAATGAAGAGGAAAAGAACTAAAAAAAGGACAGTCTGGAACATAGAGATAATAACGGGTCTAACCCTCCACCAAGCTTATATCATTTCTCCATTCCGTCCTAAAACACACATTCCATCAATCTATATTTCATTCCATTAAATTTTGTTTAATTACCTTTTCTCAGGTAAGTTTCGGTTTATCTCTGCCTCTCTTTGTGACGAACTCTTAGTAATAAACTCTTGTTGTTACAGGAGCATCCAGGGGTCGTCTCATTACGTGCCCAAACCACCTCAATCTATATTCTCTCATCTTTTCACTCACTGGTACTACTGCTATCTTTCATCGAATATCTTCATTTCTTATCTTATCCATCTTCGTATAACCACACATCCACCTTAACAACTTCATTTCTGCTACTCCTATTTTATGCTCATGTTGCCTATGTGCTGGCTAACATTCAGCTTCATATAATATTACAGGTCTTACAGTATCATAATCACAGTCAGCACATATATTTACATTTTACACTACAAGAGTCAAGAGAAAAATATATATTAATTCTTAAAACATGATAAACAGAGTGAGTGATAGAGGATATATCAAAAGCCACTCTAAGATCATTAGTTACCAAGTGATAGTTATTGGCACCAAGGAATAACAAGCTGAGATGGCTTGTGAAGATAAAGTACAAATCTCAACAAATTAAAAACTATAACCTAGTCAATTCCTTAAAATGACAGGAAGCATCATAATTCATTATGCAACAAAATCAAAGAATAAGTTTCAGTAGAAACCCTTCAGGGAATGATTTGGAAGTCCACAGTACACTTACGAAAAAACTACGTGTTAAACGTTAGATAACCAATATTTTTAACAGACAAACTAACAAAGACAAAACACAAGGATAACCTGAGAAATGCATGAGATAAAAAAAACTAACCTCTAGCTGGAATTTTCGGTTCTGAAGAGTGCTGATATCTGAATCTACTTTCTTCAGCTGCACACAGTTCCAAGTATAAAAACAAATATGCAATTTTACATAACAAACAAGGAAATTTACACAAATTTGCGAAAGAAATATTTTACAGAATTTCCAAACCTGCTCCTCAAGATTATTCCTAGAACCAGAGGAAAGCAATTTTCCTTCTATAAATCGATCTTGAACTCTATCTGAGACTTTCAAATTTCCAGAAATATCACTTTGGCCAGTAATATCCTGTTTTCTCCTATGTCTCCTGTCACTGCAACAGCAATTAATGATATTTATTTATTTTATACTAAAACATGGATAAGGATCCGAAACAAAATGAAATAACATTTTTTTTTTGAAAAGCAATAGAAATAATATTATATAAAGCAAACTGGCACAAGCAGTGACAGTGTTAAAATGAAATAACATATTAACAAATTAAGGTTTGCTCCAAGAAGGGCATATTCCAGTTATTAAGTGCCTGGAAAGTAAGAATGGAATTTAAATTTCAACTCAAGATATGGTTAACCCTATATAAAAAAAACACCTTTAAACAACAAGGCTATCATGCCCACAGCATGCAACTACTATGAAAAATAATTGTGAAGATTAATACCAAAAGCCAACAAAAATGGAAAACTCATATTCATCATCGCACAATTACATAGTAGAAAATTTCATGGCACACAAAATACAGTCAATTTAGGTTTGCTCAGCATATTTATTTTGAACTTGGTCATCTCTTATCTGTTATTCACAAGGCATCAAGTCTCCCCCTACCCTTCTCCATTTTCCCTCCCCTTTTCAAAGGTTGCCTCTCCCAAATCAATGCAAATTCCTTCTCTCTAAATAGAAGTATGAAATTAACAGTTTTATCTCTTAAATATAGCATTTTTTTTAATTTTAATATACATTTACAAGCAAGACAAACAATAATAGACAGTAAATGCCAACAAAAACTAAAAGATGCATACAAAATTATCAGTGATTCATGATTGATTTACCTTTTTTTCTCCAAAGACCTCGTAGGACTGTATTCTGCAATTTTTAATTCATGGAACATTAGGAAAGACAACAGGTGCAAAATCATTAGGTAAAGCAGCATGTGCATATCTATCTCTTTGGTGTGTGCATCAACATAAAACATAAAGAGGCATGATCTTGTGCTTAAAGAAATAAAACCACATACACAAATGCATACTCCCATTTATGCCCGGTTAAACAGGTGCGAAACTTCATAGTGAAGCAATGAACATAGCTCATAGCTTATAGAAAATTGGAGACATAAATAGAAAAAAATAAGTCATGCCTCTACAACTCTCTTGTTTGATGTTATATGAAAATCTAGAAAATGGTTACATCAGACACATTCAAGGTTTGAAGAATGAAGACATCAGCCTCAGAATGTGAAACATAAATTTGCAAACGGAGAAATAAAAATCAAATACTTGAGTGACAGAAAAGCTGGACCTCCCTGGTACAACTAATTAAGAAATGATACTAAAAAGAAGTATAAAGATGTTGTGGCTGACCACGGATGATCTGGCGGCCTCTAGTATCTGGAGCTGGTGAGTACCTTCGAGGAGATACATGCCTTCTGTCAAGTTTATCCTTCAGGTCATTACCTAAATACTCTCTCCTCCCTGGAATATTTAAAAAAAAAAAAAAAAAAAAAAAAAAAAAAACAAAACTCCATTATTGCAAACTAATATAAAAAACCAACAAACATTCCAGAAGATACAAACAGAATGCATAAAATGATATCGAAACCAGGCTTACCATTAACAGGAATAACAAGAGAAACATAATAATGAATAGTAATAGTGCCTCCCACGTAAGAGCAAAAACGCGGATAGAAACAAGCACCCTCATATTATGACAGATATAGTAAAACCCATGCATGTAGCTTATACTTTGTTTGGAGTGTAATCAGGGTACCAATGGATTAAGAACATTTCACATCCCCAACTTGTTGAGAGAAGTAAGATATAAAATAGAATCTCAAATGTAGAGATATATCCAAGATGCTTAAGAAATAAAAATCCATCAACAAGCTATCAGATTTGATTTCTCCTGACATAATCTCCACTAATCCATTTTTCCTGTGCCCATGTAGCCATACCATATCCAGAAGTATCAATCAAAAGGAATAGCATAAGCTCCATACACTCAAGCAGTAGAAATTTTAAATGAAATGATTGGGAAATTTGCTGAACTTGCTTCTGATCAAAACATGATGCTAGCAGACAGTCCATGTAAGGCTAATCATGATCTCAGACAACACTGTAGTTCCACAGATTCAAGGAATGAAGCATAAAAAACATGGTCAAGAAAATACAATTTCATGAACAACACCAGCATTGCCTTTAAGATAAACCAATCAGCAGAATGCCTTCTGAAGAATCTCTCATCTATAACGAAATATCCATACTGCTGGAAATGCAACAGTCTCAACAAGATAATGTGATCATCCTATCATTGAATAAATTAATCTGGCATTAATCCCATATGCCATTTGCTATTGCATATCTAAGCTTCTATATCTGCTTACATAGAATCAATGGACATATGGACCAGTCTATCAGATAAGTATCTCAGTGTTTTAAGAATATGGCATTCAGCTAAACAAATGGAATAACAGTGTAAATAAAACAGACTGGGGGTGTAAAAAAATAGTTTACAGGAAATGCTTTGAAAGTGGCATCACATCCCTAAATAATTTATAAATTTATTTTCTTACATATTTCTCTTAGTATATTATCTTCATATGCAATGCTTTGTTTTCTTATAATTAATCAAATTTCCCATGCAAGTTCAGCATGTTATCACAAAAATGGGAGAAATTCAGACTCCCTTGTTCCACATATGACTATTTCGAGTGATTGCTGCTATCTTTAAGAAGGGAGAAACCCCAAAGACCTAGACAGCGAAAGTCAAAGCTAGTTCCTCTTCCAATATACTACCGCTACCTTAATCCTATCAAATATTTATATTATATTTATCCTTTGAATTACTCATATATATCTAATTTCATTTCGCACCGGAAACGATCCTAGGAGAAGTTCGAATCCGTTCCATTCGGATATTGATCGGTCTTGGTTTGACATGGTTTACACATTACTGGTTCCCGGAAGAGTTAAAATCTCCATTAGCTAAACCCTTTCTTACCCCGTCTTTGGACTCGTATTTTGTTTGTACACAATCAACGGAGTCCTCCCCGACATATGTTGCAACGTCTTCAATAGCATGTTCTTACTTCGTCTCATTTAAGTAACATCACATGAATAGTAGCCATATACAAACAAAGAAAGACATAGCATTAGTGGACTCCAAGCACATATATACAAGTCACCTATATCTACAAGAAGAAAGGTGATGAACTCTTCAAATGTGTGTCAATTTTTCATTCTGCAACATTGTTTTGAACACAACAATTCAAAAAAGAATATAGCTTGATACTGGCATAAGAAGCAAGTATTAAAACCAGGTTCAAGGGTAAAGATATAAAATTGCATGATCATAACAAAAAAGAAAGAAGACTGCTTTGATTGACATGAAATTAGCTAGCAAGTAAATATAAATGCTCTGCTCAGATTCAATGCCATGCACTCAAGGGTGGGGTTATTGGAGGAAAAACAAGACTAGAAAGTGGCAGAAGCAGATGCAATAAATAGAACAGTCATCCTTCAGAATCCACTGAATAGTTGAAGTGAAAACTAATCATTGAATTACTGTTATGATGCATATCAAACTAATGAATTTATTCATTCAATGATTTAATTTAAAGAGAAAAAAGTAACATCATGAAGGTAAAAATAAAAGTGTTGCCTCGTAATGCTACAAAAAAACTGGAAAAGGAAATGGATTATGATAATGAATACCCGAAAAGCTAAAATTTATTCTATTGTAATCTCTACTACCAAAAATAAACAAGAACAGAATATTATCAGAAAACAATGGACTGATGGAAAAAAGCATCCCCAATATGTTACTCCACTTTTGCCCAAGGAATAAGAATTGCTGAGCCCCCAATGTAATGGGTGTGAGTTTGAAGTTATAGATGTTGTAAACATGATTATATTAGCGTGTAGTAATGGTGGCAAAAAGAGTCACACGAGTGGAAAAAAGTCATGGGCATGGATGGAATAAAATTGATAGATGACATATGAACAATTAGTGCACATGGGCAGGATAGAGTCAATTAAAAAGTGGCAAAGAGATTACTTATAAATAGAAGAACTACTATAAAGTATAAACTGAGCTAACATATCATCAAGAAAATGATGTGACCAAGGAGGAGGATAAATTAAATCATGGATATGATAATTTGAAACACAGTATTTAATATTCTCAAAATTTCTGTATTGCATAACCGTCCAGTCCTTATTGACAAGACTCACCTTATTTTTCAAGCAAACTCCAAGCAACATAAATTGCGACATAAAACCTTTAGTTTTAAAAAGCTCTATGATACTTAACAATTAACAAATGGCAAATCAGGGACCATATTGTCAATCATTTCTTTCTTTTCTACACCGTTTCCTTGCTGATAAAGTTCTACTCAAATAAAACACCTCAACACCTTCAAACATAAAGAAGCTTCTTCCTTCACTCACAAAAACTGTTTACCTCACATAACCCGCCATTCTCTTGTCCAAGGGAAAGTTTTGGAGTTAAACTTTGGAGGTAAAGGGAACAGAGGACAAATTATTTCTAATTTCTAATTAATATTTTTAGTTGATATAATTTTTTAAATGAAAGAGAAAAAAATGATAGATTAACATAAATGTAATGTTCTAATACCCCAGTGTGCCCAGAGGCTTCCCATTATACGAAGGTATGTGGGAGGGTTATTGTACACAGTCTTACCCTTGCATATGCAAGGAGGCTGTTTCCAGATTCTAAACCATGATCAATTCGTCACCAAGACACTACTTTACAAAAAATAAAATTAAATAAACTACTAATTTGTTTTTATAAATACTAAAAATATATTTCTCTTAATTTAAAATTAAAAAAATTGTCCTCCATTACTTTTCCTCCAAACCCATGTTCCCATACGTATTCTAATCTAGGGCACTTACCCATCAAAACAACAACCAAGTAAAAAATTATCACAGTACCCATCAAACATCCCTCAACTAATATCAACTTACCTCAATTCACAAGACAGAGACTCAACTAAACAATTAAATAATAAAATAATAAAATTTTAGTAGCACTACATGAGCAATACAAAAATATAAAACTATACCACTATACGAGGCAGAGAATCGTCGAAGCTCGGCACTCCCATGCGCGAAGGAGCAATTATGGCGATTGCAGCGACCTCTCTGATACAGAACGCATAGCTTCGTCTTGAACTGCTTCCGTTCAACCATCTTCAACTATTTTTGTGTCCAAATAAATAATTCGATTTACGAATATTCAATTCAATATGAGAGGCTTCAGTTCTTGCGCGAAGAAGACGGAACCCTAAATCCCGCGTTTCGCAACATTGCGTCGTCGTTGCTGAGAAAATGTGAATCTCAATTAGTAACTGTGACGTCCTCGATCATTCTATATTCTTTGGAGAAAGAGTACATGTGATGCATCTGAATAGAAATCCACTAATAGAACCACTTCCAGCAAAGCATATTGCTTGGAACAGATAGTAGCAACCAAATCAAAATACACATGCTATCTGCTATACAAAGAATACACATAAATATATGATCACAATAAAAAAAAGGGACCACAACCCAGGATATAAAATTAAAAAATGAGGGAAATAAAAAAGGGAGTTACCAAAGTGCTTCCAGAGACCTCCGGTTGTGCTTTCAAAAAGATGACCTTAGGTTGTCTCTTTAAACCCTCAAACCCTAACCGAAACCGTGCAAAAATCAGAATGGAAGATTGGAAGAGAAAAACGGAGGAGAGGGATTTGGTGGAGAAGGCGACGCTGTGCGGCGGTGGCGACGCAGCGGCGGAGTAGGATCCACGGAGAGAGGGAGAAGGAAGGAAACTTGGATGTATCTCGTTGTTTTAGTGAGAGAGTGAGAGGCTGAGGCTGTTTCTTTTCAGAAAAATAAAAGTTGGATGAATTATAGAATGACACTGCTACCCATACTCTTGGAAGCTGTCAAAATTTCAATTGAGGTTAGATGAGTAATTTAATTGTACATTAATTTATTATTTAAAATGATAGATAGACTAGATAGATTATATTTACTTCATTAGTTCATTCTTGGTTTAACGCTTAATTTTTTCCTTTAGTTTATTTAAAATGGTTAATTGGGTATTTTAGTTTTTTTATTATGTATTTGGTCTCTTAGTTTTCAAAATTGATTCAATTGAATCATTTATGTCAAGTTCATTATATATTTACGAACCTCTCATATGTGATATTTTCTATTTGGTTGAAGTGTAAGTATAATTGATAAAGATTGATTTGTCCAAGCCCCAAACACATATGAGGAAGAGGAATGTGATCTCCCTGCATCGTCTTGAAGGCCCACTCAAAGATGAGGAAGTAGAAGAGGATGATGGCGGCGTCAACACACATCATTGAACTCACCATTGTCGTAGTGGTGTTTCAACGTCACGACTTCGAGTGCAACTGCTCCCATGTCATCTCGTGTCTCATCTTTGCCACATAAATGTTGTTGTCGTCCACCCCACACATCTCCTCCGTTGCCTCCATCGCACAAATCTCGCTCGTGCGATCTCCCTTATCGTGTGTGTCCATATATGTCGTCTAAGAACAAGTGATCCACGCATGTTGATGAAGACAACGAACTGAAGCTTGCCGGGATAAAACCCAAATCTGTTTAGATTGGTTTTAATTTGTTCATAACCTCTTAAGAATGTCTTCCATGTTGACGCAATCCAGATCTATTAAACTGTTGAAGTGATCAAATCTATTATATTTTGTTGGAAATTGTGTTGATTTTTTTGTTCATCCACTTTTGTTCATCTTCTTATTTTTCAAAATTTTGGAAATTGCTAGTATTTGACTAGTGTAAATTTTGGACTTGAGTTTTTTCTTCAGATTTGCAATTGAAGACTTTTTTTAATTAATTTATTTAATTAATAATTTTTTACTAGTTTTGTTTTAAAAAGTATAATTTTTTAACAATTATGTATAAATAATAAATTTATTTATTTAGTAAATAATATTTTGTATAATGTGTAATTACATTTATAATGATTTTTTATTTTTAAAATGTATTTTATAAAATATAGTTTAATTTAAATTTTAATCTCCTTATATATTCTATGATTTAAGTATATATAATATTTTTTATAGGTGACTTATTGGTCGTGTATTCGAATCTTAAAATAATCTCTTTGCGTATATAAAGGTAAAGTTGTTTACAATATCTCTCTATCTTATATTTGCATAACGATAAAGCTCTAGACAATAGGATATGTAAATTTTTTTAATATTTTTTATGAGTATATATTAATTGTTAATTTAAATATATACAATATTAAGATTGATATGTTACGTTAAAAAGTTAGATAGATCAAAACTTATCCTATATATTATTAGACCAAGTTTGGGTTCAAATACCTCAATAAAGACAAAAATACGTATACTTACCTTTTTTTCATTCATAAAAATTAAAAATAATATTAATCAAATTTATAACATTCGCGTATTTTACTCAATTAATTGATTTATACCATTTTGTTAATCACGCTTAGTGAATGGAGACTACTGTTAATAAAGCTATAACTCTTATCAACTCCTCACAATTTTATAATTTGTATATCATTGACTAAATAAATAATTGATACAAGATTATTTTAGCTTGATAAATAATTTTGAGAGTATATATATATATATATATATATATATATATATATATTTGCATAAAGGAAATTTTATTAAATCAAGTGATTAGACACGTATGGTTAATGTGTTGAAATTAAGGTTGAATCGTTTAAATACTACCCGAGTTTGATCCTTGACTGAAACAAATATTGATTAGACTTTACTTACCTCCTAACCGAACTCCAGAATAGTCATAGTCTCTTTTTCTTGATGAACCAGAGTGTTAAATAAAAAAAAACATTATTGATAATAATTTATTTGATTTGAACAAAATTATTTTCTATAAAAAAGACATAATTTCTTACCAAAATATTCTTATAATTTCTCTGTATATAATAGGATTACTTGAATATAGTGGTTAACTCTCAGAAATATAATCCTCACATCCTAATATATAATAGGATTACTTACTACCATCACCTCCTTCTCCCTCTCAACATGGCGTCTAGGCTCACTCACTCCCGTCAAAGCAACCACTACCGTAGCCATTGCCTCCACCGTATTAGTCGTCGTCACTGCCATATCCACCTTCACCACCTCCTCGTCCCCTATCGTAGTTTTGGCCGCCATCATCACTGCGTCTGATTTCTTGGACACTGACGTTGTCGGGTAAAAGTAATGTATAAAAAGGGAGGGGTATCAGATGCAATTTGAGAAAAACACTGGGGGTGCGAGTATAATTTATTCTAACGGACAATTTTGTCTACTTAGATATTTCAATTGACGTTAGTTAACGACGTCAACGGAAGGGGGTAAAAGTGATGTATAAAAAGGGAGCGGTATCGGGTGCAATTTGAAAAAAAATATAGGGGGTGCTAGTGTAATTTACTCTTAATTTTTTTATTATGCAATTAGGTCTCTTAGTTTTCAAAATTGATTCAATTAAATCATTTATGTCAAGTCTATTATATATTTACGAACCTCTCATACGTGACATTTTTTATTTGGTTGAAGTGTAAGTATAATTGTTAAGGATTGATTTGCCCAAGCCCCTAATGGAGATGAGGAAGAGGAATGTGATCTCCTTGCATCGTCTTGAAGACCTAGTCAAAGATGAGGAAGTAGAAGAGGATGATGGCGACGTCGACACACATAGTTGAACTCAATATTGTCATAGTGGTGTTTCAACTTCACGACTCTGAGTGCAACTGCTCCTATGCCATCTCGTGCGTTGCCTTTGCCGCATAAATGTTGTTGTCATCCACCTCACACATCTCCTCCATTGCCTCCATCGCACAAATCTCGCTCTTCTAATCTCCCTTATTGTGTGTCCATGAAGAAGTGATACATGCACGTCAATGAAGACAACGACACTAAAGCCGGCTGGGACCAAATCCAAATCTGCTTAAATTGGTTTGAATTTGTTCATAGCCCCTCAAGAATGTCTTCCATGTTAATGCAATCTAGATCTATTAAACTATTTAAGTTCTCACATCTATTCTATTTGGTTGGAATTTCTGTTGATTTTTTTGTTCATCCAATTTTGTTCATCTTCTTGTTTTTCAAAATTTTGGAAATTGCTAGTATTTGACTAGTGTAAATTCCGGACTTGAGTTTGTTCTTCAGATTTGAAATTGAAGACTTTTTTAATAAATTTATTTAATTAATCAATTTTTGACTAGTTTTGTTTTAAAAAATATAATTTTTTAACAATTATGTATAAATAATAAAGTTTTTTTTAATAAAATATACTTTAATTTAAATATTAATCTCCTTATATTCTATGATTTAAGTATATACAATATTTTTTTATCGGTACATGTTAATTTTTAATTATTAATTTAAATATATACAATATTAAGATTGATATATTACATTAAAAAGTTAGATGGATCAAAACTTATCCTATATATTACTAGATCAAGTTCGGGTTCAAATACTTCAATAAAGACAAAAATATGCATACTTGCCTCTCTTTTCTATTCATAAGAATTAAAAATAATAATATTACAGATTTATAACACTCACGTATTTTACTCAATTAATTAAATTAGACTATTTTGTTAATCACTCTTAGTGAAGAAAGACTATTGATAATAAAGCTATAACTCTTATCAACTCCTCACAATTTTATAATTTGTATATCATTGACTAAATAAATAATTGACACAAGATTATTTTAGCTTGATAAATAATTTTGAGAATATATATATATATATATATATATGTATGTATGTATATATATATATTTGCACAAAGGAAATTTTATTAAATCAAGTGATTAGACACACATGCTTAATGTGTTGAAATTAAGGTGAATCGTTTAAGTATTATCCGAGTTTGATCCTTAACAGAAACAAATTTTGGTTAGACTTTACTTACCTCCTAGTCGAACTCCGGATTAATCATAATATCTTTTCTTGATGAAATAGAGGATTAAGACAAAAAAAATTCATTATCTATAATAATTTTATTTGATTTGAATAAAATTATTTCCTATAAAAAAGACATAATTTCTTACCAAAACATTCATTATCTATGATAACTTTATTTGATTTGAACAAAATTATTTCCTATACAAAAGACATACAATTCCTTACCAAAATATTCTTATAATTTCTCTTTATATAATATGATTACTTGAATATAGTGGTTAACTCTCAAAAATATAATCCTCACATCCTAATTTATAACAATAGATAAAGGTAATAAGATCATTGTGACCGCTCTTTGGTCTCCACTTTTATTTGTCAATTTTATGATCAAATGTTTTTGCATGTTTAAAACAAAAATAACAACAATCGTGCACAAATGGAGAATAAAATAAATGAAAATTCTTTGATGTGGTATATACTTTCATCCGGCTAATTTTATCCCTTTCTCTCACTTCTACCCACTCTTTCACAAACGGAAGTTACTCAATTGTAACTGTCCATCACTTCAAACATGGAAAACTGCACTCTCTCTTTCTGATGCACATTATTTATAAACATAATTGTATTGCTCTTCAAAGTTCTCATTTAATTATTGTTGCTTCCATTTTTTTTCTCTCTCGAGCCACATTGTGTTCTTTTTTTCTTCCTATCATTTCAGTTTTGTTGCATTATTCATTCTTTCTACAATTTTAATCAAAGGCGTTTTCCTCAATGATAAGAATTTTGGTATATACGTAACACATGTTTTTCTCGCACTGTGTCCTTTTCCTCTGGTCCTTCTCATCACTTTATGTATTTATCTCCCGTTGTTTTTATTCTAACTCATTCTTACACATCTTTCTATATTTTATTTCCTTTATTTGTTACTAATTAATATTTTAATTAATTTATCATGCCTTTCATGGAATATGTCAATAAGGAGACAATTATGAAAAAAGGGAGAGGGAGAATATTTTTTCAAAGCCAAAATTATTGTGGTTTTCCTATGACCAATTAATTATTTTTATTTTAGTTATGCTATTCAGTTTGTTTTTAATTTTTCCATCTGACATTCATTAAACAGAATTCAGAAATTGTAATTAGAAATAATGATAATATATTAATTTTCAACATAATAGCACAATAGAAATGTGATACACCGGCACGACGCCTATGTTCCAACTAGTAGTAATAATGTCCATTCATTAATTAACGTGATTGCTTGAATTGGTATATTAATTTGTTCACATCAAGCATAATATTTAGGAGCATGATTCTAAATTGGACCCCAATTGTAATTGTGATTGCAATATTGTTGCGGATCTGCAATCGCATTAGCCCACAATCGTGGTGTGAATTTCAATCACACAAAATAGCCACAATGGAACCTTGACAATGTCTATTTCACTTTTTTGTCAAAAATAAAAAATAAAAATAAAAAGGATCGATAAAGATTCATATTCCAATCTTTCATTCTAACTTTTAAGTGTCAACGATCGAATGAACGTGGCCGCATGAGATATTGTAAGAGACTAAATCTTAAAATAAATGAAATTTTATATTGTTTTATAAATAAAAGATCTATCAATCATTCGAACAATTGTAAAATTCTTATTTTACATTCAACATACACGTATATTAATTTCATGTCACAACAGTCGCAGTATGCATCACATCAACTGCAATGGTTATAATCGTGACCATAATCACAATTTAATTAGAACCATGTTTAGGAGTCATCTAAAAATCCTAATGTGTCCTTGTAGTCTAACAACCTAGGGTGATCAAGGGAGGTCATCCTTATTTATTGAATGTGATTGAGTTCAGATTAAGTTAAACGCTCAATCGTGATATGTTCGGTTAGTCTATTATTAGTAGGACGATTCACAGTTCCTTTAAGTATTGAGTCTGAAATTGAGGTGTGAGTGCTCCTCATGATTGGTCTCTCTTAAGATTAAGTACCTCTTTGGATACAAGTCAGAAGTATTTTTGAAATTTTTTTTATTAAAAATATAATATTTTTTTAATAAAAAAATTCTCAAAAACATTTTTAACTTATATCTAAACAGGTTGTAAGTTACTGATGACTAATTAAGAAATATCCAACAAAAGTAAACTGTAACCATATACATTCGCCGCGTTGTGAACGGTGAAGATGCTCTAAAACTTTATTAAATTTCGGTTTTATTCTGTTCCCGAAAAAGAGAAAACGTTAAACAGATGCTGCGCGCACCTACCAAACCTTTTACAGCTCTAGTCCCATATAGCCATGTTCCTGTGTACTATGCACCACTCTTGTGTGTGTCCAGGTTCAATGAACCAACAACCAAGTCACTTCTTTTTTTTTTCATTTCGTTACATTTTTCTATTTTCCACCACATATGAGTATTTAAGGTTTAAGCCCTAAGCTCTCTTTCGAAGAGGAGCGGCCAAGAACTAATGGGCCAAAACCCTTTGTATCCGTACTAATAAACTTGGCTGCTCCTCCTTCACCCACTTCTTCATCATCTTTAAAACCTGAGATCAATTAATGGTAAGTTTGCAATTCATATTTTATTATTGTGTTATTGGTATTTGGTACAAATATCTACTATTTTTATCAGTTATTAATTTTCGTCGAAAATTAACTATTTTTGGTAAGATTCTCTTATTTTTATTATATTTTTTCCATTCACAAAAAGTTCAAAACCGAGACTTATCATATGCTTCACCTTTGTTTTCTCGGTTCTTGATATCCGATGGTTCAAGGCTGTCAATATTGAAGCTTGGAAACCAAATTACTTGGAGTGGTGAATTAATTTCTACTTAGTACAACAACAAAAAGAAAAGAAAAAACAAGCATATCCCTACTCTTCAGAAGCTCCAAAATCCTATGCTACAAATTGATGGGATATAAGACATTGTGCATAGAATGATATAGAAATATTTTATATGAAGAGGGTCTTATTACTATATATTGATCTGTTGTTTGTTGTTACAGTTTGCTGGGGAGGTTGTTCTCGTGGTCCATTGTATCAGTCAGTAGCCCCAGCATCAGTGAAAGGTGGTTTTTGATAGCAACATTAGCTTCTTGTCCTTGATCTATTGGATCAAAGTTCACTGTCCGTCAAGAAGCAAATAGCAGTTGCTTTCAGGTACTTACTTTTATGCTTTTTTTATATGAACCTATGAATATTCTTCTTCATATGCCAAATCAGGTTCAAATTAACTGGGTTATTAAACTGTAAAACTGACTTCAGGGATGGTTCTTTTTGTCCCACCTCTATGCATTCGTTATTTTGTAAAATAATAAACTTTTTCCTTTTTATTTTTTTAATAAAATGGTGGCTCTCTTAAAAAAATTGTGGTTGTGGCGAATTACTTTGTAATCTATGTCGGGAAATAAGTAACAAACGAATTATGAGATAGATTATTTCCATGCTTGATGAGTTATAAAATATTCTTCAACAACCAAATCACATCACAAAGATGTGTGCAGGTCTTGGATTTTGTTCATAAGGAAAGGTCATTAATTGGCTAGTGTTGTTTTCACTTTCTAAAGTCTTAAAATTATAGAATTTGCCAATAGAAAAACGTACTTTGATTTGGGCAGCGAGTAGGTAGAGTAAAATATAACAGAAAGCTCTTAATTAATTGGAGTTTTTTTTAAGAGAATTAATTAGTGTTTTATATAGCTGCACATATTAACTAATCAAAATCACAAAACTACACGTATATTTTTTTATTGTGGATTTTTTTTTACCTTCCTTTTTGTCTCATGCTTCCTCTACTAACAACTTTTTCTTCCTAAAAAATGTCTGTGTTTTACATTTTTTTAACTATACATATAAATTTTCCTTGTTCAATAGAAACATAAGAGATATGTAATTTTGAGATAAACTTTTGTTTGGGTAAAACTCACTGTCAACCAGAAAAACAATCTGTGAAACAAGCATATATAACTTTCCAAATATAATATTAAGACCACAAGTAGTTATTTTTTAATGCAAATATTGACCGGACTCTGACTCTGACCACAAGTAGTAATATTTTGATTTTATGAATGCCTTGGTATTAATTTCATTTATTGATTAGAAAAGGTTTTGAAGAAACCGGTGCTAATTAATGCCGTTTATCAATAATTTGGAGTAGGAAATACTAATCCGGGTTTATTTAAGATGGAGATGAAACTCTAGTCAGAAGCCATGAGTTGGATCCATGCATGGTGGTTGTGATAGCCTGATAAAATGGGACAACGGTTCATGCGATGCCTTGTGCAATTTTCTTACTCATAAATATGTTCCCAATTGCATGCTATCAATGATCCTTCTACTTCTACTTGAAGAACTACTAAGCAGCAACATGGCACCCCAAAAGGGCCTAATAGTCACGCTCAAATTACCAATGCACCCTCTTGTAAAGGACTATGCATGATCGTCTTCAATGTAATATATTTTGTACTCCTCCATGGCAGATTTCTACAAGTGTGCTTCATTTAGATCCTGTGCTCTTGTGCCTGCTGAAGAGAGTTCCCCTTGGAAACTTCAAAACATGTCACTCTTTTAATCCTTTACTGAATACTAGCTTTGTTTATTATAGCAGAAGTCTAAGATTTTGCATTCTATATATGGTTGTAATAGTACCGTTGAATTTTAATTCCCCGTTATTTGCAGCAGATTGTATTAAATTATTGTGGTCACGTGACTTATGTATGAATAGTGAGATTTTAATTTACTGAGTAAAAATGGGATGGTTTGATTAACCTTATTTATTAAAAAAGCTTATTTTAATAAAATAAATTTTTATTTTTATTTTTTAGTGTATTTATTTAATTTTTTAATTAAAATAAATAAAACTTAGTTTATTCTAAGAAGGAAATCATATACTTTTAATGTAATTTTGGTCTCCCTAATTTTTTAAATTCATGATTTTGATCATCTTAATTTTTAATTGTAATATTTGGTTCTTCTTAGTTTTATAAATTGAAGATCTTGATCCCTTTATTAACTTTAATGTGGTGTTAGTGTCTGTGGAGTTGTGTGCACTAATGTAGGTGAAAGAGAAGTTTGCTAAGAAAATGAGGAGTATAATGTTGTGAAAAATTGAGATTATTAATAATTTTTATTAATTTTTTAATAAAAAATAATTCTAATTAATTTAATAACTTAATTAATTGAAATTATTTGTTAATAGTTTGTTAGGAGAACCAAAATAACCAATATATAAGGAAGATCATATGTTAATTTAAGAAAACTAAAATCATGAAAAATTAAAAGAAATCAAAATTATAATTTAACATTTTTTTTATCGTTTCACTCCCTTTCTTATCTCTCCCATTTATAATTTAACATGAGTTTGTTTAAACTTAAAAAATAAATTTAAATAAAAAAATATATAATTTATTTTTTAAAATAATCATAAAACTATTTTTTTAAGTAAAAAAATAATTTAAATAAATAAATTTAACAAACTCATCCTTGATTTTTCCCAATTTCTCTTTCTCATATCATAAAGGTTGGATGCACACAAAAACAAATATTATCACATTTTCTATTCCCTTAAAGACACAATGAATAAACTTCAAGTTTCGATGGGACAGGATTCAGCGGTCATATTTTTGCATGCATTTATGCATTCAACACATTTATATCCGTTAGATGAAAGATCATCGGATGGCTGAGATTTCTCATGTTGATTGAGCGAAATAAAATATGAGCCGTCCAATTGTTTAATGCGTGAAAGTGAATGCATTAATTAATCGAAAAGCAAATGCAGTGGGTCATTTCAATTTTGCTCACCTACTGGATTTTATATGAAAGGACATTTACACTTACACAAAAATACAGCAATAATTGTATTCACATACTCTATAAATTATCAATCTTCAATTTAAGCAATTCATTCACATATAATAAAGGGTCTAGTATAATTAGTTCAGCATATACAAATTATTGTAAATTTCTAATATTTGTGTGAATAAAAAAAATCACATATAAGACTAGCTAAACTATTAGTTCCCCATTTTCATATAACAATTTTTTTTTTTTTTGCAGTTCAAAAATAACTGCAGAGTCCTGCTGTTAATATATGGTTCAATGCTCCAGATTTTGGAGTCATATTTTCTTTTATTATTTAATCTATAATAATTATTTTTTGTGGCCAGGATTTCATGCAGTCACAATAGTGACTTGTGACGGTAGAAAATCCACAACCCCCCATCCATTATCTCCATTTGCCTCACTCTTATTACAAACACCTTTATCATGAATAGTTGAATACTCCTTAAAAGGTTAGCATTCAAATTGAATCCTGAAATTTCCCCACCGACAATAGTCTTCCAGAATAGCAGATAGAAATCATGTACACTTTTCCAACTTAACCACAAGTGACAAGGGAATAAAGGGAAGGAGTAAAGACAATATTTTATTTCACAATTATATGAAAGAACATTCACAGTTGCACAAAAATACAGCATTAATAATGGTTCATCCAGGAAATTATGCAAAAAACTATTAGTCTTAAATTTAAGCAATTCATTCACATCCATTCTCTTCATTTGTCTCACTCTTATTATTAAGCACACCTTTTATCATAAATACTAAAAATTTCCTTTTTTTACATAATAGAATAGTAAGAATACTGAAATTTCCCTACCCACAATAGTCTTTCAGAATATTCACAGTAACAAAATATAAGGTTGATTAAATAATTAATAAAAACTAACGATTAATAATTAATATTGTCAGATAAAAAAGGAAAAATTTAGACAATCCCAAATTAAAAGCTAGTGACATTGGAAGAAGAAGAAACTAAGGGCAATGTTTTATTTATTACTCAACTAGTGAATCAAAATGTAAAAGCTTAACTAATTCAAGCTGTCTTCTGCTTGATTGGTGGCAGAAACATAGACCTGAAAATCAAAGCAGCTGAGGAAGCCCCAATGAAAGGACAAATCCAATAGACATAAAACTGCTCCCAAGTGTTGTGCTTGTTGTTGACAAAGGCCCATCCAAAGGCATTGGCAGGGTTCATGGAAGGCCCAGTGAATCCACCACCAAGAATAGCCAAAGCAGCAGTTGTTACAGAGAGCAAATACACCTTCACAAAAGGGTTCCTAGGACCCTTAAACATGACAAAGAAGATAGCCATGTTGTGAGTGAAAGTCAAAACACCTTCAGCAACAGCACCAGAATGCAAGTCAACCTTCAAGAAAGGTCCTTTCAGCATGTCATTGTACTTGGATGGCATCACTAGAAGAAGGGTTTTGATGCCAACAGCACCACCATATGCCTGTGCAGGGAACCTCACTGCCATTGATGAAAGGGATGAGTCAGGCCTCAACCCTGCAGTGTAGAATGAAAGACTTGTTGAAGGGTTGAAGTTTGCACCACCTAAGATTCTTCCAATGAAGCTTATGGTGAGGACATAGAAGCTGTTTAGGATGGTGCTGATTATGAGGCCTGCAAGTGAAAGAGGTTGGAGGCCAAGGAAAAGTGCCACCTCAGTTGTGACAATCCTCAATGTTGAGATTATGAAAACCCACATTGATGTCAAAATTGCATCTCCAATTGCTGCTTTGATCAACCCCATTTCCTTCTTTTTTGTTTAGAGTTTGTATTCTTTTCTTTTTTTCTCTCTATTTGTCAATGTAGATTGGAGTTGGAGGCGGAATCTCAAACACTACTCTGACTAGTGTTATGGGCCAAGAAAAGGAAGAAAGAGAAAGAGATGAAGATTCTGTGGATGCAAGCGAAAAGCTCCATATCCTTTGTTTAGAGTGATGGGTTAAAAAAACAAATGAAATACTCCAGTTTAGTTGGTGTGTCGTTTGTGGGAACTGGGAACCCCCGAATTGCTATGATTGAATGAAATATGTTTAAAATAGACATATATAGGTTACTTTTCTTTAATTTAATTCCATTTTAAAGTTTGATATTTTTTTATATCGATTTTTTTTACAATCATATTTTATTATAAAATAAAATAATATTTTCCTTTTTAATCGATGTTTTTTTTTTTGCACAGCCTTTTTAATCGCTGTGATATTCTACAATTGTGAGACCAATTTTATCTCAATATATACTATTTTACACATCTTAAATAAACCTTACTACAAATAGTTCAACTTTTTTTATAATTTAAGTAACTTTTCTTTATCCAAAGATTTAATTTTTTTACCAAATAATTCCTACAAATAATCACGCATTCTTATATTTTATTATTGATAAAAAAAAAAGTACATCTTATATCCTCTCCCAAAAAAATATTAACTCCGTGAGAGAATTTCAACTATAAGCACTTTGAATGGAGATGACTTAAAAGGGTGTAAAAAATATATTTTGAATTTTTTTATTTCACTTTTTAATATCAAATCATTTGATATAGAGTGAAAATAAAAGTATAAGGAGATTTTTTAATAGATGTAAAAGTAAATGTTAAAAAATATGAAATTGTCAGGAACTAATTATAAATATTTTATTTTAAATTACTTTTTCCTTTTTTTCTTTATAAAATGTGAAACCGTCTGGGAAAAATAAAAGATTATTTGTAGTGAACATAAAAATTAACGTGAAATAACACGAGTTAGATTAAAAAATATTAAGGCAGATACGTATGAAAGGTGTGATCCACGTTAAAAGTTCCAGAGCTCAACCTAACAACCGATATAAGAAAGAAAAATTCATAAATCAATTCAGAGTTGGAAAGTAAGCCACGTGGTGGACCTTGGACCAATGCAACATAAAATATTTGTGTGGTTAATGACGTGAAAGATATGTGGCTTAAATAGATTATAGATTCATGCCTTAAATATGTCTAAATTCTTTTTAATAAATAATTATATTTTGTTATAATCTTTAATAAAAAAAATTGTTGTTTTAATTTTTAGTTTCTGATATATTAAAATTGTGATTTCATTTTGATTACTGATAATTTTGTTTTTTGTTTTAATTGAGTTTTATTTTATTTGTTTTAATGGAAACAATAATTATTTGAGATCTAATTTTACTATTGTTTATAACGTGTACATACATCACAAATAATAATTTTGTTTTATATAATATATTGACTGATTAAAAATAATATATTTTATTATATTAAATTAATAATATTTTTTTCTTCGAAAAAGGCAAAATATATTGATGACATCCAAATCAGGTACAAGATGTATTAAGTGATAACATTGGTTAAATAAACCTTAAAAAATATATCATTTCATTCTATTTATTTACTTCTATAGTATCGCCTATTATATTGAATTTTGATTTGTATTTCTTTATCATGTTAAAAAAATAAACACTCTAAGTCTATTACTGTATCATTACATTACAAGAATTAATGATCCCACTTATAAAAATAATCACATTATTTATTTTTTCACTTATAAAATTAAAATTAAGAGTGCACAATAAAATTTATAAATAAAATAATGATAATATAAAGTTAATTTTATAAAATTATTATTCTTTTTTATCTTTTATTATTTTTTATCTATATAAAATAACATATTACCATTATTATTTTGGGACGGAAAGACTACAAACAAATCACTGCTTTTTCTTACAGGAATGCAAATAATACTTAATTACAAAGAGGTACTTACAAATGATTATAGAGTTATTTGAATAAATCAATAAGATGCGAATAAATAAATTCCTTGATTATAGTTGTTTCAGTAAATTAAAAAATGATTAGTGACTGGTCTAACAGATTTAACATGAATATAAACACACAGTGAATCAACCATTTTCATGAGAAGAATCAACAATAATGTGGAATAAACACGGAGATCAGTGTAAAATGGAAGTTGGGGACAACATAAAACACATAAAATGTTGAAGATGGTATTATTAAGTTCAATTTATCTTATTAAAAACAAATTCAACCCTAGAGGCATGAAGTTTTTGCATCTTATTTTTGAACTATGAAAGCCTCAGCTTTATTTCCATCGATGCATTGTTTTACGCAACGAGGGCCAAAGCAACGTAAACGATCACAATCTTCCTCATTTTCGCACTTGGTACATGCATTCACAAAACCTGCAAAATTTGTTCACCCAATCACCCTTATCATAATCTTAATGCTTAAATAAAAACAATGGTTTTATGAGATCAACAACTCGATTATTTCATAATATTTTGCATTAAATTCAACCTGATTTGGATGATAATTTTATTCTAAGTGTATATAAGAAGCAAAAAACGAATAAAAGTAAAGAGATATACCGGTTGTAGATGCTACTAGAAATAAAACTATCAAGCAAGGCAACAACAATGAAGCTTTCACCATTTTGTGTGTCTGTTGTATTTCTTTGATAATACGAAGTTGTATTTTTGAGGATTATTTATAATGATAAGTGATAACCAAATTTATGCTCAGTATTAAGGATTAATTATTATTTTAAAAAGGATTATTAAATATGTGAGGCAGATTGTTTGATTTCATCTTTCTTTTTTTATTGTTTGACTTCATCCTCTGTTATAATTTTACCTAAAATTGTATTTAGTATGGAGAAAGATTTTTTTGACCGAAAATTTATATGGAGAAATATTGAAAGTCAAACAAATCTGTATCATATTTTATTTATATGGACAATATAAAATTTATTCGTTTTAATTATTCCTGCATCTAAATTATGAAAAATGAATTATTAAAAATAAATGGGATCCACATATGCCCTATGTGTAATTAATTACACAAATTAATTATGAAGTAGTTAATGGATTTAATTTCAGAATAACAAATTACTCTATTTGGGTAGTTAATGTGGTTCGTTCGATTAATTATGTTACTTTTAAAAGGTAATCAAAATAAAAATAATTACGAAGTAGCATATTATTCTATTTGTTACCTTAATTAATTGATTTGTAATTAAACAATTTTAAAAATTCAAAATTACTTTGATTCATTCAATTACTTATAATACTATCAAAAGGGTTTTTTTTTTTTTTATTTGTTGTTCATTTGATTAAAGTTAAAAAGTTTTAAATGTAATTTTGATATTCCTATTTTTAAAAATATGTAATTTTGGTCCATTAATTTTAAAATAAAAATATTTAATTTTTTTAATGTTTAAATTTTACCATTTTAGTCTCTTATTTTGAAATAGAGACATTTAATCATCTAATTTTGTAAAATCGGTAATCTTGCCCATTCCTCAAATTGATCGAAAAAATAATTAACTTGATGTAGTACAAATTTTGTGATGTGACATGAGATAATTTATTTGATTTATGTCATAGTAATGTTACTTTATTAACAATCAACATTTCAATTCAAAGGAAGGATCCAAATGATATATTTTATAAAGTTGGGAAACTAAATGTCTTTATTTTAAAATAGAAGATTAAAATTATAAATTTTGAAAAATAGGAAAATTAAATGTCGTTATTTTAAAATAAATGGATCAAAATTGTAGAATGTGAAAAATAGAGAGACCAAAATTACATTTAAATCAATTAAAAAAGGTAATTTGTATCCTAACTAATTATATTACTACTATTAAAAATGTAACTTGTATTGTAATTAATTTAATTTTTTTAAAGGTAAATTATATATATATATATATATATATATATATATATATATATATATATATATATGAAAACCTGTCCTTGTTAACTTTTTTTGGAAAAAAAATTAGGATTTAAAAAAATGTAGGGGAAACAAGTTTTTATTGTTAATTTTTTTTTTTGAAAAGGTTAACACAACAAAAATAAGTTTTTGTTATGTTATGGAAAAACGAAATTTTTTTAGGAAAAACGTGTTTATAAAAAAGTGAGGGATTAGTTATTAGGGTGCCAGTAGCAATGGCCGTGTAGTTTTTGGGTAACTGGCCCTTTTGCTTTGTATTTGGATCTAACAATTATTTTATCTTTAGCTGGTCTTAAAAAATGTTTTGGGGCTTATCAGTTATCACTGTCTTCTTGTTCAAGAGTTTCCGTTGTTTAATAATCGAATTAATCTTCGTGCATATTATTACTGGTATAGGATTAGGTAGCTTTTGCTTCAACATAATTGTACAGAGTGTGGTTCGTTCAGTCAAATATACGTGCCACATTCTTTGTCTTCACTCTGCATCCGAATGCATAACTAACTTCTACATTGTTCAGTTAACGGAACTGCGCTTCCCATCTATGTCATATATACTGTATATTCCTTCTTTTAAATATTCTATTTGGTTTGAAAAAGAAACGGGAAAGAGTGTAGATTGAAGAAAAGGATATGAACAAAAAGAAAGTGACTAAAAAAGGAGTAAATTTTAAGAGCTATATTTAGTATAAAAGAAATATGAAATAAAATATAAATATATATATATATATATATATATAATTTTCTTCAATACTAAATTATATTTTTTTATTAAAAATTGAATTGTGGATAACAGTAAGTGTTTTAAGAAAGATGAACAAAAAAAAAAGTTAATTTTTATTGCGATAATTCCTTTGTTTTCTCATTTATTCAACCATGACAAATTTTACTTTACTAAAACCGATGTTAATTTGTGTTACTCTCATGCGGCACCAAATGTAAGAAACTAAGGTTAACTACGTAAATAGTGAAAACAGTGAATTCGGATCAAGAAACAGACAGCTCCTGGACCCTACCTGAAAGAACTCTACTGTAGAACATCTATTAATAATCCATAATACAGAAAATCTAAAGAGTGGCTATTGAACAAACCTCAGGGCAAAGAAATCTTTCATACCCAACATCACATGAATATGGTGCCCCCTATCTTTCGTTTAATACCTCTCCAATACTTGATGTACTTGCCTGGTTCTTTGTGGTGCTTATTAAATGCCTGAGAGAGATAGTGCAAATGTTATGTAGGAAAACAAAAAAGTTTAAAAGATCACTTTAGTTATATTCGTTGATTCTCAAAACGAAGAGCAAATTAAAGAACTTGTTGGCAATCAACGTGCAAATAGCAGGGCAACAAAACTATTGGCAGAGGTGCACCAAATAATGCCTCAAAAAACAAATAAAAAACAAAATATTGTATCTAGAGCTTGAATTTGAATTGGACTATCATCTCACCATTCAATCATTTCCAAAATTCAGGAAATCCTTACCTTTCAACTTCAAATGTTCAAACATCATTCCTAGTTTCCAGAAAGCCACTCAGTTTCCGTTTGATTGGATGAGGAAAAGTTCCTATCAGAAACAGCAAGTTGAAACAAATATCAAGGGACGTTATCTTCATAACTTTGTGGTCAACCAGAGATTCAAAAGCAATTTTTCACTAAAGATTGTCAAGACAGTGGCAAAACTGGTGCCGGTGATAGCTACATTGTGAGCAGCAAGAGTAGTTGATCTTTCCGTGGCTTCTCTACCACATATACATTGTTTTTAGCATGTGTATGGCTAACGTTTACAAACAATAGTATTCATTAATGTCTAACACAGCTTTTGAAACTGAACGTATCCTAATTCTTAATTAAGACAATATCCAGCAATTGCAATTAGTTTCAAGTTTCCATACATTTCAATCAGTTTATAAGAAAACAACATTAAAAATTAGGACATGATAAAAATCTAATAAGATGACGAAACAGCCAAGTGAGCCAACCTTTGGAAACAAAACCAATGGTACTATAGCACGTACAAATGACTCAAGTCAATAGTCTAATGAGATCAGCAACTGAACATTTCAACCAACCCAATTACTCCAGTAGAACTGTAGAAGTAGCAGAAGGCAGAGAAAAATTAGCTGGTACAGAACTGGAATTAGCATAAAATATGACATAAGAACATGAATTTGTTTTGACCAAAATTACTTCCATTATACTTTTATTTCTATTCTGTTCCTTACCATATGAGAGATATCTCATTCACACTGAATGCAAATTGATGCTTCTGACTATTAAACCAGGAGGTCGGAGTTGTTCCAAAAATTTCTCTACAACATTATGTCTAAGTTTATATCCAATTTTTCAAAGTGATGTGACATGTTGCAAAAACATTGTTACAATAAACTTTATCTTATGCTGACCCATTTGATTACTATCTAACCCCTAAGATACTGCATGATAAGTTTTCTATTTGATTTAACGATGCCTCAGAAAGCTTGTCTGACTATACTGGCATAAATTCGTTACCAAAATTCAGGTAGCATGTTTATAGACATCGCCCGGTAGATTTTTATTATTTCTAATTGCATGTTTGTGACCATTTACAAATAAACAAAGTGTTCACTATTCCTAATTTAAATTATTGAATTGTCTTCACATATACGATGTGAAGATAGTTAACAGTATATTGTATATATGACACAAAATCATATTAAGAAACACTTAGGTGATCCTTGTACACCAAAGTACTAGTACTAGGTTGAAAATTAATTAGAACAGGATCAATCAAATGCTGAGTGAAGCTTATTTTTATAATTTAGGCTAGAAAGTGCATAGAATAAAACCAATTAAAAGGACACTAAATAATTAAACGTATAGAATTTCTTAATGACCTCCAAACATATTACTTGGAACGAAATGACTGAGCAGCAGACAAGAAGTCATAGCAAGTCTCGTGTATATATATAAAATAAAATTTTCACTTAGCCAATTCAATTCCTTTACCTTCTCCTCCCATTACACAACTCGGAGAACCAAAAATGACATCTCTAGCATGAAAGTGAGATTCTCTAGAGAATGAGTTATTTTAATCTTACACACTGAAGGCTACGTGGAAAATTTTAGACCATTAAAAACAATATGAACAGAAAAAGGTTTCCAAAAAGGTCATTAACTAGTGTTCAGCCCACTACCTTAACTGGTGATTCTCCAATTTCCCAGCATGCATTATTTGTTGAAATAGCCTCCTTTATCTAAGAAATCTCTTGTGCAGCAGACACAATATAAGAATAAAATTATCATAATAAAACCTACACTCCAAACTATGTAATTAAGAGGGATTTCCCCAATAATAAGGAGCTATACTCCATCGTTTCTTAACGGTAAATATAAGTTTCCATGAGGGTACAAACTCAAATATGGAATATGAAAATGGTATAAGTCAAGCCTAGGTTCAGTGTTTGATTAACTTTCACATGCAGAACTGCAGAAACCAAAATCAAATGCTGAAACAGTAATAAATGATTTCAATTTCAGCTGCAACACATCTACATAAATGAAAAAATTGAGATTGCAAAGAATATATATAGCAACGATTCTAATGCATGATAAAATGTACACTCACACTATGAAGAATACCAATACTTCAATAAAAAGCAGAAAACCAAAGCCATTAACATGCAAAATTCTCTACTGCAACAAAATGTTCTAGAAATTCAAAAAAAGAAAAGTTATCTGCATTTGGAGATCAGAAATTGGCAATTGTTATCAGTCATTGTGATTCCGAAACATGGAGCAATGTAAAACTCATCATGTCTCTTCACTTATAGATTAATCGAATTCTCAAAAATTCATAAAGAGCACAAGGCAATTTCAAAAAGAAAAAATAAACTATCAGAGACTTAATCACATGATAAATACCAAATGAATTAATCCAACCTTACTGTTGCTTAAGTTCAAGCAGTGCTGAAACTGATTATTTGTCAACCTTAATGCTGCTTAGTTCAAGCAGGGCTGAAACTGATTATTTGCCAGTTATCAACTTTTGACAGATTGTTGCTCACTGGGCCTGCAGCAATATTACCGATAAGATCTTAAATTGCCCACTTTAATAAATACAAGAGATGATGATTTAACATCTTACTCATAATATTCATAGTGAGACTCTTGTAACTGACTTAGCTTTAAGCTCTGTGTTCTACCAAGCCCCGAAGATATTTTATGTTCCCATTTCATTCATATCTTCATTTTTCAATAATAAATTAGCATCTAATAGACTAGAAGCACATTAAACAATTAAGTAAAACTCGCAAAAACATAACTCAATAGTAACCTACGAATGACTGGAAAGTAATATAATCAATGAATCACATTGGATATAT
>PYAF01003142.1:21484-44403 GCA_007407185.1 Glycine tomentella | reverse complement strand
AAAAAAAAAAAAAAAAAAAAAAAAAAAAAAAAAAAAAAAAAAAAAAAAAAAAAAAAAAAAAAAAAAAAAAAAAAAAAAAAAAAAAAAAAAAAAAAAAAAAAAAAAAAAAAAAAAAAAAAAAAAAAAAAAAAAAAAAAAAAAAAAAAAAAAAAAAAAAAAAAAAAAAAAAAAAAAAAAAAAAAAAAAAAAAAAAAAACTAAACTTGACGAAGAAGATATGATGAATTCTCTTAAAATAACAAAGAAATAACCTAAAAATGAAGAAAGAAGAAAATATGATTTCTGAAAACGCAACAGAGAACGAACCTAATAGAATCTAACAATAACGAAGAAGAAAATATAATTTCTGAAGAAAGTAAGAAAGAACCTGAGAGAATCGAAAAGCTGAACCCGGAGTTGATTGAAAAGTTGAAACCCGACGCGTATTTTTATAAGCACAGTCTAATGGTAAAATAAAATTAAAATAAGAAAATCATAAATTATGATAAACATATACATAATAAATTATAAAAAATAAAAAATAATTAAAATATTATTTGGGCCAAGCCCAATCCTATATTAGACCACCACCTCAAGTAAATAGCTTATTTAAATAAAAATAAAGGCACTTGCTATTTACACAATTTTTCTAAGTACACCACTTCGCTTTTTTTATTTTATTTCTTATTATCAACTATACAATTTTAAATCCGATTTTTACGCTCCATATTTGTTACTTTTTAAATCTTATTTTTTATCCTATATTTATGATAAAAGTTGAACCTCTGTATTCATTATTTTTAAACTTTTTTTTAAGTAATACCACATTCTTCGTAAAATTTATTTGTGACACTGTATATTTCCTCCATGTGACACTACATTCAATATACATCCATAGTTGACTTCACCTATTATATAAGAAAAATTAAAATTAAAATTAAAATTAAAATTAAATTAAAATAAGAAAATCATAAGAAAATATGGTTTCCGAAAATGCAACAGAGATACGCACTGAATTTGCATTAACATCACACTCAAAGCTCATAAGTTTCCCCGTGTGAGTGTCATTTGATGTGATTTTCTTAAATACCTGAGTTTCCAAACATTTCCAAATGTGCACTTTGTCGTTAAGTCTTTTTTTCTTCTTTTAAGATTTTAACAATATATAATATTTTAACAAAGACATGGATCAAGGCATCTTATCAAAATATTATTTTATTTTGGAGGTCTTTATTGGTTAAGGTAGTTGTAAGTTGTAGATGAATTTAATTTTGAAACATTAGGCATTAAACTTTTTTCACCTTAAATATAACTTTTAAAACAATTATTGATTTTTTGATTATATAATAATCTTAAATTAATTGACATTCGAAAAATTCTTACACAAAAAATAAATTCTAATTAATTTCATTGTTATTCGGCTTGCATATTAGGTCCAATTTTACAAATTCAAATTTAAACATCTAACTAATTGAGAGTTAAGCCCATAAGCAAGATGGGCTAAACGGGGTCCCAAACTCAAAATTCAGATTACACTTAAACCAGTAACACAATTTTATTTAGTAATTCAATAAATCAAATAAAATTAATCTTCGTTAGTTTGTTGCTTTTTCAGATGAACTCGAAACTTGATGTCATGCAAATTGTGAAGAAAGAAACGGTTGTGCGTTCGGTGGAGATGAATTTTCTGTATGCATTTTACATCATCAGTTAGATGAAGATTTAAATAAGTATTATTTGTTAAAATAACAGATAAGTCATTCATGATTCAACTTCAATGGAATAAATAAAAAGAATTGAGAAGAAATATTTGATTAAACTAGTGTTGTGGAGGAGTGAAATACATACTAATTCCTTGAATAGTAGTAATCAAACCAACGATAAGGTGACTTTGGTTGTATGAAATGCAATGATAAAAATACGAGTACCGAGAGAAATATTTAAATTAAAGTAATATAATAAATATGAGAGTATGAGACCCACACATGATTTGGAAAACTTCTCCTTTCCTTGGCAATTTGAATTCAACCAAACCAAGAGATAAAAGTGGGTTTAGTTGTGAAGTTGATCAAAGAAGAATTGAAGGAGAACTTTTACTATTTTTTTGGAATAAATATGTTTTTGTTCTTCAAATTTTTTTGAGGTTTTATTTTTAGTACCTCAACAAAAAAAAACTAATTTTAATCCTTAATGTTTACATCCGTTTTCTTTTTTTGTCCCAATTGTTTAAATTTTTCGTTGAGGTGACAATTGTTTTTGCGGTGGTTTATTTTATAGCATTCAAAAACCGCCAAAAATGGCTTGATTAAAATCTTCCACCGCCGCCACCACCCCCTTTCCACCATACCTATCACCACCACTTCCACCGTACCCATCTTCACCACAGTTAAAACAAGCACCGCCATCACACATTGGGTTTCGGAAGGAGGCCGACGTCGGAGACGAAGATCGGCGATGGCTCATCTTCCTCGTGATTACACACGGTGTGGGAGCTTGCCGTTTTTGGTGGGAGATCGATGAAGGAAGAGGAAGGCGTTATGTTTGGACCTCTAGTAGTTAACATAAAATGGGAAGAAAGAGGGATCGAAACATTTCAAAGATGGGGTACAGGACTTTGTACGAATAATTCTACAAATTTCATGGATCAAGTTGTAATCTTTAACATCTGGGTTTCTTGTGGGATGTTCATGGTTCCTTTAACTAGTATCTAAGGTGAGGTTTCAAAGTTTGGCAAAGCAATTTGGGCAAGACAGATTCGGATGGATTTTTGGGGTGTTCCTCCCTATCACATATGCAAGATCTCACTAAAACAAATTTTGGCAGTTTCAAACCACCAGAAAATGCTATAGCATCTCCAATGCAAGCATCTTCCTGGGTTTCTTAGACTAAGGAACCGTTTCTTGTGTTTCCTCTTGCATTAGAGCACTGTAACGTGGCGGAACCCATTTTTTCAGCAGAGTTTGGGTTCCTTATATAAGGAACTGTTTCTTCCCAATTAAAAAACATTATTTTCACATGAAACCCCTATTTCTGTTATCCCAAACCGTTTCGCCCCAAATTGATGAATCAAAATAGGAAGATGAAGAACAATTGAAAAAAAAAATGAAACCAATACTGACCCTGAAGAGGAGAGGAGCGACCCCGACCCCGACCCCGACCCCGACCCCGACGACGACAACGACTCTGACCACTCCGAAGGCGACAGCGACCGCGACCCAGACGGCGACGGCAAGAGCGGTGGACCCAACGGCGGACTCAACGGGCGTGAGAGGAGAAGAGGACGCGTGGGGAAGAGGGAGCCATGCGAGAGTGGAGAAGAGAGGGCTGAGGTTATTTTGTGAGAATGGAAGAGAGAGGGACCGTGGAGAGTTTGAGAAGTTTCTGGAGAAGCTGAAATGTTTACTTTGAAAAGAAAAAAAAAAAAAGAGAGTAAAAAGCTGGAAAATAATAAACGTTAGAAAAAAGCTGAAATTTAAATGTTTTAAAAAGCTTTCTGAGAAGCTATAATGTTTTAAAATTGTTTAATAACCTGAAAAGTGATAGTTAGAAATTAAAATTTGGGTGAAAAGAAGTGAAAGAGTGAAAGAGTGGTAAACTGTATGAAATTAAAATGTTTTAAAAAGCTTAAAAGAATTGTAATGTTATTATGTTATTTCGATCTTTAGATTTTTTATTTATTTATATGTTATTGTGTTTAATTATTTATTATTATGTAAAATTTTGTTTTTATTGTTATATATTTTTTATTTATTTTAATTTATATTTATGAAAATTGAAAAAATATTAAATTTTATTAAAAATATAAATACGTGTATTTTTTTGAGTTTTTTATGATTTTTTGCATTAAAATAAAATATTAAATGAGTTTTTAAGGAACAATACGACACTGTGGAACCCATAAAAAATACTGCGGGGACCACAAAAAATTGATTAAGAAATTTAATTGGATTTCTCTCATTGAAACTATATGGACAAAAAAGAAAATGAAGATAAATATTAGAGACTAAATTAGTTTGGTCAACTTTTTTCTTAGGGACTAAAAAATTAAAAAAAAAAGAAAAAGTTTGGGACAAAAATTAGTTAACATTTTCTTTTATTGATAAATGTTAATTATTATATAATTTGTTAACTTTTATTAGTAGAAGGATTGGATCCCTTAAATTTCTTTAATTTCCTTTTTTTTAAACACTCAATCAATCTTATATCTCCAAAAACTTTCACTATTTAACAAGTTCTACATTTCCTCACTAGCTATACTTTAATTTAAATATTGTTTTTCTCTTTATACGTGTTTCTTTTTAGAAACTATCTATATAAATAGTTTTCTTCAAAAATAATTTTGTTTGAGATAATATTAGACATTAAATATCAACATCACTCTCAATAAAAAAAAGTTTAGTTCAATATAATGTAAAAAAAAGTTTAGTTCAATATAATGTAAAAAATTTCACCTAAATTCCCTCTAAAATAATAAAACTACATTAAAGTAATCTACCCTTACAATATTCTCTAAGTTTATATATTTCAATAAAGTTTAGGAATGAATTAGAAAGATTATTATTTTTAAATTTTAAAGATTACTTAATGCGATTTTTAATACTACTTTTATGTTTTAAGACTATTTAAATATTTTTTATTTTTAAAATCACTTCAGAGAAAAATAATAATACTTTTTAAAGATAAAATTAGTCATTTATTCATCTTTAGATAATCATTCTTTTAATATACGTCTCCCCGTATTAACATTTGTTACCACCACCTCAGGAAATTTCCATGAGTTGAGGGTCATTAACTACGATTTCTTCTTTGCATTTAAATGATCTTATATTCATTAACGTGTTTATTGTATAACTCGTTAGAATCCTTTTATTTATTCCTATGCAATGAACTCTTATTTTTCCCTTACACACGTGGCTCTTTACCTAAATTGACAACCTTACTTTCCAAATCCTAATCACTAACCTTTTTTTCGATAAAATTTGAACAACATTTGATTTGTTTTGTTGTTTCTTATTCACATTAAAGAAAACAAAAATGTGGTAGTCAATCCATGTTACAAAGAGATAACAAAAATGAAATGAAGCTAGTTAAGATGAACAAAAAGAAAATCAATGAATAAAAAAACATGTTTTTTTTTTTATGCTATATTTATTTGATTCTATTTGAATTGTTGTAAGAATGCAAACATAATGCCAACTTTAAATGTAGAACTCTTATGCATATATCTTCTGGTGAGAAGTTAGGATACCTTGGTTTATCATTTAAAGCAGACCCAAACTTTGATCAACTTTTCAATTTGAGACTGAGGTAACCACCATTAATATCATCACTTACACGTTTAGTGCTAAAAGAGTTTTGCGTAACCTTATATTGATTATCCTTAACATATTCACTTGTCTGAGCATCGTCACCACCTTCACAAGGCAAGACATGTTCACTGGTCTATTACCATGGATATAATGTCTATTAGAAAAAAATAATCTATGATCATTCTTATTTTTCTTAAAGGAAGATATTTGTCTCCATGTGAGTGTAGTTGGCATATATTCTCATTTGATATTTATGTGAGGCGACCTTCTGTGCAACAGTTGATATTCTCAAAGTTGTGGTCTTTAGAGATTCAGATAGAATTGGTAATGTTCTTGCATGGAATAATGACAAAGAATTATATTTTTTGCATGGATGAAAGCTAATGTTAAATATCATGAATCACTTAAGTTTACTTTTTGTAAATTTCCTGGAACATTTGTGTATTATTCAAACTCCTTAATTATTTGCATTTACATCTTATTGAGGTTTTGTTTCATTTCTTTCCTTTTTTCCATGGTAAAAATGGAGTTTTGTTTTGCGCTGAAGTCCATGTGGCTCATTCAAGTATTATTGAAGGTGCCTTCTATTTACACTATCCCATATTACTAAGTACGATCCCTCTCTCCTATTATTTTTTTTCTACCAAATTTACCCTTTTAAATCCTTGTCTTGCACCCTCATGTTTGTTAATCTTTAAAATATGATTTCATCTTATCTTTATTGTTCTTTAAATGTTAATTTTGAACCTTATCTTCACCTATATTCATTACATAAATACTGCATTTTTTCATCAATATTATATATAAAATTGTGCATTTTTCTTAACAAGGCATTGCGTTTCAAGGTACATCCATAACTAATTTCATTTATTATACACTTTAATTGCAAAGAAATTTTTTTGATAATGATTTCTAACATTATTTTTTGTATAGCCAATTTTGAATATGCATTTTCATTCTCTTAACTCCAGATCTACAACATTCAAATAAGTGTGCACATCAAAGATTGCAGCGACTCCTTAAATACATTTTCATAAATGATTTATTTTTTTCTGCTTTATTTTATTTTATCTTATCACAACTCTATTATTTGCTAATATAAAATTCTTTTAAATTACTTTAAAATTGATTAAAATGAAAATTAATTTGTTGTAGACCAAAAAAACCTTAAACCAGCCTAAAATTAATATAACACTGATTAAAATTATTTTGATTTTATTTAACAAGTTTTTGAAAATTTGAAGATATAAAATTACTTATTAAATTTTCACAATAGATTTAGTTTACGATTTCTTAATTTCACTTTTAAAAAAATTCTCCAAATTTCATGATGATTTTTTTCTTAGTAGACGTGATATGCTGTTTTTCACATGATGTTGTCTCCAGGTTTGTAATTTTTTTTTTTTTTTTTTTTTGCATCTTCTTTATGTTTAAAAGAAATCTGTCAACGAAGTCAATGTTAAATGAGTAGGATGTATATTCCTAGTTATGGATTAAAAAAATCAATCTAAACCAATAAACAATTTTTTATTTAAAAAATGAGAGTAGAATGGATTAATGAGCCACGGAATCAACGTGTAGGGTTAAAATCCAATAGTGTTACTGTGAAAGAAAAAGTGGTTAGCGGCTATCAATGCACAAGACTAGGATTTCAAACACCTGCAGACAAAGTAGACCCTAATGCACTGTTTCTGGATCATATCAGTTACATAGTCATCCCCTCAAGACAAAAAAAACAACAAAGAACAAAAAGACACATTCATCCCTGATAATTGATACTCTTCTATGTTTTCTGTTAAGTTTTTCTTCACATTTCTTAATTAATTAAGAAAGCAACTTGAGATTCTAAAAGTAATTAAGGTTAAACCGTGAATTTGGTTTGAGTTTAAAATTGTCTTCTATCATAATGCATTATTATTCTTTTAGGATACCAAAGTAAGTAAATGTCATTCCATAGTAGTAGTTCTATAATTTTGTCTGGTAACTTTGAATTTTTTAATTCTGGGCAAGTTTTTTTAACATCAAACAAACATTTTAACATAAATGACTTAGCTATGGTCAATTTGAAGGGACATGGTCTGAAGGGGTTGCTGGCACTCTTTATAAAGGTACTGCATGGTTGGGTACAGCTTAATTATGTCACTGGCTACTATCTCACGCATCCACATGCAAATGCAAGAGGTGGTTCCCTTAATGATCCATTACTTCTGTTGAAGAATCCTTTGGTTTCTCTCTCTCTCTCTCTCTCTCTACCGACATTATCTCTCTTTATATCAGTTGTCTTAGGCAGAGTTTCTAAAGCAAAAGAAAAAAAAAAAAAAAAGCAAAGGGTAGGCATTGACCCCTTTGCACAAAGGAAAAGAGGGTGGTGTTGTGTTAAAAAAATATTGAACTTGGTTGGTTCAAAGTAGAAACAAAATTGTCATTTTCCCATTTCTACATTTTTGGTTTGGGAGAGGAGAAACCAAGAATTAAGAAATGGGTTGCTCCATAAGAGAGTGTTGTGTCTTATTTTTGGTGGTGTTGTTGGTGGCATGTGTTAGAGGGGAGGACCCTTATAGATTCTACACTTGGAATGTCACATATGGAGACATTTATCCACTTGGTGTTAAACAACAGGTACTCTTTTTTTAGTCTTGTTTTGATTTTCTTATCTTCTTAATCTTGGTTTTTCTTTTATGGAATTAATATATATGGTGTGTGAATTTTAATGGCAGGGTATTTTGATAAACTGGCAATTCCCAGGGCCACAAATTGAGGCTGTGACCAATGACAACTTGATTATCAATGTATACAACAGCTTGGATGAACCTTTCCTCTTATCTTGGTTAGTCTCTTTCTCTGATTTCCTTCTTGTTTAGTCCACTCTTAAGTATCAGCTGCAGAAAAAAAAAATGTTGGAAAAAAAGTTATCCTTTTTCTTATGTTGTTTGCACCATTTATGAAAGCCTATTTTTGGAAGCTACGATGTCGTTTAAAAGGGGTAATGCAGAAGAAGGATTGTGGTTGGTTTGGTTTATAGGAATATATTATATGCTAAATGCCTAGATCTGGGTGGCTTTAAAATCTTTTTGACTGGAACTGTCACTGATTTTATGTTTTGTGGTTATTGAGATCTTTAAGATTTTTCTATTGTCACTCTCATAGGTTTATTGTAACTCCCATTTATATAATTTTCTTTAAAATACCCTTATTTGTTAATCAAAATAATAATCTAGAGAATGTTATAAAATTAAAAAATTGTGACAAATGACAACAGATACTCCCCTGATTGAAATATTTAATAGTTGTCTGATTTAGAAATATCAAATTTTTAATGTAATTTGTAGGTGTTCCAATATAATACATGAATGGAATCTTGCCTTTGCCCCCAAAATGGCAGGCAGGCAATGTTTGATGAGAAAAATTAGTGAAAAACCAAATAAATAAGTAAATAAAATGTCAGAGCTAAGACTTCAATTGCAACACTTATTATTATTCATGTGAGGAGGATTCAGTATTATACTACTTGATTCTTTATAGGAATGGAGTGCTGCAGAGGAGAAACTCATGGCAGGATGGAGTGTATGGTACCAATTGTCCAATTCTACCAGGGCATAACTTCACTTATGTTCTTCAAGTGAAGGATCAGATAGGTAGCTACTTCTACTACCCTTCCCTTGCTTTCCACAAGGCAGCAGGAGGTTATGGTGGATTCAAAATTGCGAGTCGCCCTGGGATTCCAGTGCCTTTTCCTCCTCCAGCAGGAGATTTCACCATATTGGCAGGAGACTGGTACAAGAGAAATCACACAGTAAGTTTTGCTTTCTTTGGATAAATGTTATTGGATATGGCTAAGTTTACAAGTATTTTAATTCAAATCCATGTTTTAGATGTTTTCTTACTTTTCCACTTTATGCATCTCCTCACTTTAAAGGAGCTAGATCTCAATGTTATTAGTCCTTGCATTCCGTATAAGGTAACTAAGAAAAAGTCTACACCCTTCAAGAAATCCTACCCATGGGCGTGTTTTGGTCATGTGTCAAAACAAATTATTACATGGTTCATGGTGCAGGACCACCATGGTCCTGACTAATTATCATACGACATGTAATTGAATGTTATTAACTCTTTCTCATAAATTGAAAATCTCGGTTATACTTTCCGTGAAGATTGGTTGGGACAATAGACACGTGATAGTCTGGGACTAGGTACTAATTTCTCTGGTGTGGATTTTCACATCTGTATAGAAGCTACTAGTTGTAGCTTTTGCGTCATTAACCATTTGACATGATTTGTTCTCTGGCAAACGTGTTTCCAAACACAGCCCTAAATCATCAGTAAACTTGTTGATTCATGCAGGATTTGAGGGCAATTTTGGATGGTGGAAGTGACCTTCCCTTCCCTGATGGGATTATCATCAATGGTCGTGGTTCCAATGCCTACACATTCACAGTTGATCAAGGTATACAAAAAACTTTAAGCAATTTGTTCACTTGAAAGCTGATGCCAATGCTATAGCAGAGATCTAGCTATAATAATTGGATTTTAAATTATGAGGTACTTTGATTTTTGGGCAGGCAAGACATACAGATTCAGGATATCAAATGTAGGACTCACCACTTCCATCAACTTTAGAATCCAAGGGCATAAAATGACAATTGTTGAGGTGGAAGGGACCCACACTCTCCAAAACGTTTATGACTCACTTGATGTTCATCTGGGGCAGACTTACTCTGTGTTGGTTACTGCTGATCAACCACCCAAAGACTACCTCATTGTCGTCACAACACGATTCACCTCCCAAGTGTTGAATGCTACCTCCATTTTTCGTTACAGTAACTCTGGTGGAGGAGTTACTGGCCTTTTCCCTTGGGGGCCAACTATTCAAGTTGATTGGTCTTTAAACCAAGCTCGCTCTCTTAGGTATTTACTTAGATTCACATTTTTCATGTTGTTCTTCATTAGCTAGCTATATGCTATTTGCTGATAATTTTGTATGCAATTTTCCTCAGGACCAAATAGATGCAGTTCCTTAGGTGTTTTTACTTTTAGTATTGTTATCTTATCAGAATTAGAGTTTCACTTCGGTAATCTGCATACTAAAGGTTTACTTAAAAAATCAGCTTAGGTTACCAAGGTGAAACTATAATTAAGACGGAAGAACAACACCAAAAGTATCTCTATAATCCTTATTGATCCTTTAGAATTATAAAAACTGAGATATGACACAAATTAGTTCGACCACAATTATATTAATATTGTATTTGAGATCTAATGAACTTATTCCATAGTGAAGAACTAGAGTGATATAACAAGGTTATGTGAATTTATACTGCCAAAATTTTTTTTATCTTGTCTCTGATACCATGCTTACATACAACATATAATTAATTAAATCAGGAGGAATCTGACAGCAAGTGGGCCAAGACCTAATCCACAAGGATCATACCATTATGGTTTGATAAATACAACTCGTACAATTAGACTTCAAAATTCTGGTCCAGTTATCAATGGCAAACAGAGGTATGCTGTCAATAGTGTGTCCTTCATACCTGCTGATACACCACTTAAACTGGCTGATTACTACAAGATCCAAGGGGTGTTCTCCCTTGGAAGTATCCCTGACTACCCCACTGGTAGTGGTGGTTACCTTCAAACTTCTGTCATGGAAGCCGATTTCCGAGGCTTTGTAGAGGTTGTGTTTGAGAACACTGAAGACACTGTGGAGTCATGGCACGTTGATGGCCACAGCTTCTTTGTAGTAGGGTAAGATCACCTAACTCATTCCTTTCTGCTGCAAATTTGATACTAAACTGCATTATATTACAGCTTTTTGATTCTACTAGCTTTCTGATTAGCTAGTTAATTACATGTTTAGTCAGTTAGTAGTTCAATAAGCTTTATAAATGATGCATGTAGCACACTCATTTATATCTTTTTAATTCCATTAATACGATGAGTTACTTCTATGGAACTCCTTGTATTCTTTGAGATCTATGATCTTTGGCCTCACCAACTTGGAATCACATGTATCTGTCAAAATTCTGACCATGAGTTCTATCTTTGTTTTCTTCCTTTGAACTTACAAATATACACATTTTTGTCATACTAATTCAACATTATAATAATATGCCCTATTCATTGTAATGAGCAGAATGGATGGAGGGCAATGGTCATCAGCAAGCAGGCTAAATTACAATTTAAGAGATACAGTTTCTCGTTCCACAGTTCAGGTAATCAACTTTGTTATCCCTTGTGATGTAATACAACTCTTAACGTGGTTCTCTTTAGAGTTTAAATCAATGCACAGACAATGTAAAAGCCTTTTTGCTTTTTATTCTAATAACCAATCAGAAATTATGTTAAAAATAACTTTTAAGGTAATTATTATAAAAGTCGATAAAATTATCAATACAAGGTAATTTCTGATTGATTGATTGATAGCTTAAAAATTCTTTGTAGTGTCGGTGCATGTGTTGAATTATTTAGTTAGATGCCATGTCGGTTTCATTTACATTATTATTGTTTAGATATTGAAAAGTATTATTTGGTTTTGACAGGTGTATCCCAAGTCATGGACTGCAATTTACATGCCTTTGGATAATGTGGGAATGTGGAATGTGAGGTCTGAGAATTGGGTTCATCAGTATTTGGGCCAGCAATTTTATCTTAGAGTGTATTCCCCTGCTAATTCATGGAGAGATGAGTACCCAATTCCAAGCAATGCTATTCGGTGTGGCAAGGCTGTGGGCCACTACTAATGCCACCACCAAACCAACATTGGGATTTTTATTTGAACAGTGTCATTCATTTCCATTCATGGCTTAACTCAAGCCTCTTCTCTTGTACCATTATTCATGTTATGATGCCATAGATTATTATAGAGTTATAGATTGCTCCTGTCCTCTTCCTCCTCTCATCTTCGTGTCATGTCCAAATTGAGCTATATATAAGATCATCTGTGTTTGGATTATGATATTCTTATTTAAACTATTTATTTATTTAAATAGGTTCAAGGGACCTGATGCTAATGTGCCATGGAAATAATGAGATTGTTATTATTATTATTATTGTAGTTGTTGTTGGTGGTGTAGTTTCGTTGTTTCATTAATTTAGTATTTGTTTGTTAGTGTGTCTTTTTGAAGAAAAAAAAGAAAAAGTTCTTTTAATTTCTGATATTCAAAAAATTTGTAGAATTGCACTCAATTCATCCTCCTACGTACAAACATGTTAATGCATACTTACCAAATATTCAACAATATAATACTCAACTCTGGGTTTGTTCATACATGTAAACATTCTAACGAATTGAAGAAAGCAAAACAATTATAAGCATATATAATCTTCAAATCATGAAGTCATCAAAGTAACTTCAGAATTGATAGAGCGAGGTTAATTATCTAAAATTATGTGGATCTAAAACCCTGATATTGTCATCTTATCAGTGACCATTTTACATTGAAATTTAATGAGACATTTGTGTACATATAATTGTAAACACTGTAATGACTTAATAAAACAAGACACTAAACATAATCTTCAAATTGTCTAATCAGCAAAGCTTTATATCAAAACATGAGTGCTATTTTTGGTAGCCGGGGTTAACTATCTAAATTACACAGGTCTAAACCTTAATGTTGTCAATGATGTACATTTTTCCATTGGAGTTCTTTTGATAGAGATTATAAATATACTTTATAGTAAATAATTTTATGTGAGTCAAATAAGACTGTATTTAATATGAACAACAAAATTTTTTGTTCAAGTTTTTAAAACTAATATATATTCATGATTCAAACTCAAGGTTATTGGTTATAAGGATGAAACATTTTTTTTGTCAATAAATGTGGAGATGTAGATATTAAGATATATTTAAATACTTATAAATGTGTGTTTTTTCTTGTCATTTTTTTTTATATAAATTATGAATTTTATAAATATATATAAATATAGGATAAATTTAAATAATTACTTTATTTTTACTTAGAATATGTTTGGATTGAAGTTGAAAAAGATGTAACCACTAGTTGATTGCAGAGAAATTAAAAGAACAAACACTATAAGAAAAAACGCTATTATTGACGGAATATTTTTCATGGAAAATATTCTGTTGGAAATGTTAGTATTATTGACGGATTTTTTCCATGGAATAATTTCCGTAAGTTTTTTTTTTTGTATTTCTGACGGAATTTACCGATGAAAGATATTCCGTGTGAATTTGTCGAATTAACGACGGATTTTATTGACGGAAAGTATTTCATGGAAAATTTTGGTATGTTTTCAACGGATTTTACCAACGAAATCGAATCCATCAAAAATGTTAAAATATTTATATGAAGATAGAGATTGCACCTTGGTAATGAAAATAAATTTAACTTACATTTATCTTTTTTTAAAAAAAAGTTTAATATGAAGAAATTGCTTAAATATATATTTAGATTATTTTAAATATAACATTTTTATTCCACTAACTTTTTATTTTAAAATTTTGAATTTGAAGTACCATAGAAGTTGAAATTTTTTTGTTTAAGAAAAAAAAAACTTTTTTTAACATTTTTTATATTAGGTAGGTCAATATGTTTAATTCAGTCATTCTTGGTGGGTCAATGAATTCAATTTTATTTTAATATTAAAAACTTTATAATTCATTTTTATTTTCATAAATTAATTTTGACTTAATTGTATTTAATACAAATCATTGGAAAATTTGAATTCCAATAAATTTTAATTTTACTTAGAATATATTTGGATTGAAGTTGAAAAAGATGTAACCACTAGTTGGTTGCATAGAAATGAAAAGAACAAACACTACAAAAAACAAATGCTATTATTGATGGATTTTTCCCATGGAATAATTTCCGCTGTCCAAAATGTTAGTATTATTGACGGATTTTTCCCATGGAATAATTTCAGTCAGTTTTTTTTTTTTTTTTTTTTTTGTATTTCTGACGGAATTTACCGATGAAAGATATTCCAATAAATTTGAATTCCAATAAATTTTTATATATTTATGAAAATATCTATTTTTAAAATTTGAGTATATGATATTAATAATATAATTTTTTAATATCATTAGGTAGGATTTATTTTTACAAAACATTTTATCCTTATTTGTATCATATAATTAAAATTGTATCATTTAATCATTTAATTGATATTCAATATTTTCATAAGTCTTAACTTATGTAACATTTGCAAACTTTAATTTAAGAAATAAATTAATTTAGAATGTGAAATGTTTACATTAATCATTTTTTATTAAGATAAATGATATTGTGAAAATAAAATTCTGAATTTGAAGTAAATAATTATAAAACATTTTACTAGTTTGAAGTAAAGAAGGGTGAATTTGTTTTTTGTTTAATAGGAGCATGAGAGAGAATAAATAATTTTAAAAATAATAGGGTTTATTGTAATATATAATTCTCACCAATTTTTAACCATTTCTCTATTTTTCATTTATCATCTTCAATCAAACATCTTTAATTTATATTTTATTTCTCACTTATTTTCATAATTCGTTATTTTTATTTTCATCATCCTGTATATTTTCTTCTTTTTTTTTTACCAAAAAAGACACAACAAGATACATTTTACTTTCAAAATACTATTTTTTTTCCTTCTCATCTTATGCATTAAAATACGCAAAATATGTACGTAACTTTAAACCTAAACATAACTTTTGTCCAGTTTCGTTACGTCCTTTGTGTCTGATGCTCTTGAGATCTCGTCCTTAATCAATTAAGAGTGTAGCTTGTTTTTGTTTAATTCTTTTTATTTCCCACTCATAAAAAAAAAAAAGAAAAAACCTAAACCTAACTTCAGATGTATGTTATAGAAGTTTCTCAGTTTCTGTGGGCTACACTCCCAAGTCCCAACACTTGAATGACCTCAACACCGTGTAGTAAAAACTGGAGTTGTTGTGAATGCAATCTAGCTAGCTTCTCCCACTGATCAGTAGTGACAGTGAAGCAACTAGCACGAGTCAACGAAGACTCTACCATTATTAATTTCGATTTGAAAACATTTTCTTTCCATGACTGCCCATTTAAGTTTGCCAGAATTTGTCTGAGCAATTTTCTTCCTTTTTTCATACAAATAATTAACAGAGCGAATTTAATTCTACGCAGAATGTAGATTGGAAGCCAACAGTATACGCGTCGGTAGAGTTGACCTACTCATTGCCGTGTATGCCAGCATAAATGTGCTTCGATACCAGTTACTACCAAATATTGTTATGGATATAGCTACTACAATAAAAGAAATGTAAATGAAAAATGTTTCGTTCATTATGGTAAAAAGAAAAAGGTTTCTTAGTATAAATATTAGTAAATATGTTGTTAGTTAAGGGAACCCATTTCTATTCTTTTCCTGGTCTATGTACGAGCATGTTTTATTAGGGTTTAATTTTTATGCACCTTTGATTTAAAACTTATCACATATGCACACTGTTATTCGAACACAATTTACTCTATTTTATTTTGATGATGTTAGGTTAGAATTGTTTCTGATATATATTTGTTTATTTTTTAAAATTTATCAAAAAAATTGATAAAAAAATAGTATATTGTTTTTTCAAAACAAGTAAAATCAAATACACATATAATTTAAGTATAGTAACTTACGAATTTATGCATACAATTACCAATCAACGACTATATATACTTAAATTCGTAACGTTCAGTAAAAAAAAAAAAATACTCAATTCTTAAAGTACTATATAATTTATGGTTAATCAAGTTCTGATCTAGTACTAGAAGCATTTTTTGGTAGATCCAGTTTATATAATTCGAGTTTGTTATGCAGAGATTATATTTCACCCAATTTAATCAGTTATTTTTACAGTTAATTCAAAATTTTAAGACTTCTTTTATTATTGTGATTTTTTGAAGTCAGATGTAAATTATTTGAGTAAATTTCATAAAAAAATCTAACTAATTGCTTTTAATAAATATTCTCTTTTGACCATATTTTTTTTAATTACAAAAGACTCATATTCTAGATATTACTTAAGAGAATCTCAATGTCATTCTAGCACTTAATAAATTTTATCTACTAATATATATGTTTTTTTTTTTAAACTATAGTACAAACAAACTATACGGATAATTCCGAACCAAAGAGGGTGTTACATTCACTCATGAACACTGAGGAATTGTGCACAGAGAGACAATATATATTTATAAAAGCTACCAGAAATAGAAATTAATAATTAGATAAAATAAAATCTTAGACTTAAAAATAAATGTCCAATTGAAAGCCACAGTACGTAAAGTGCATGAAGCATATATATATTGAATGAGTTATATATTACACGTTAACAGTATTTTTTTATCCTATATTTTGTTTCCTTGTCTTTTTATAATATAAAATTGTGAAAATATAATTTATAATATTGAAACACCTTATACATAAATGAATCAACCGGTACACTGAGAGCACCGAATTAAAGTCCACGTTGGGTTTTGACTTTGATACACTACGTTCCACTTGTCATTGTTTAATGTTGGCTCCAAATCCCCAACTGTTCATAACATGCACCATTAATAAGATTTTGGCTAGTGGACAGACCCTATATAAAGCACACTCCTCTGTCATTTCTGCAAGAGCAGTAATTAAAGTGAACGTGTTTGCATTGTTTTGGCAATGGCTACTAATTATAATTTCCATAGGAAATGGGTTTGTGTGAGTGTTCTTGTTATGTGCATTATTCTTCAATTGAGTGTGATTGCTGTTGTTGGTGATGAGAAGCTTGACAAAGAAAGGTATGGTTATGGAGATGATTGTCGGTTTAGACGTGGACCGCGCTGTAGGGGTTGGATGGGCCGTCGTGGCCGTGGCGGCGGAATAGGGGGAGGAGGAGGTGGAGGTCTTGGAGGTGGTGGCGGCTTTGGCGGTGGTGTTGGAGGTGGGGCAGGAAATGGTGGTGGTCTAGGAGGTGGAGGAGGTTTTGGCGGTGGTGGTGGAGGTGGTGTTGGAGGTGGGGGAGGACATGGTGGAGGTTTTGGTGCCGGAGGAGGTGTAGGTGGTGGAGTTGGAGGAGGCATTGGTGGTGGAGGTGGTGCAGGAGGAGGTGGAGGTGGTGGATTAGGTGGTGGCTCAGGACATGGTGGAGGGTTTGGAGCAGGTGGTGGTGTTGGTGGAGGCATAGGTGGTGGAGCAGGTGGAGGTGGAGGTGGTGGAGCAGGTGGTGGTGGTGGTTTGGGTGGAGGTTCAGGACATGGAGGAGGATTTGGTGCTGGTGGTGGTGTAGGAGGTAGTGTTGGTGGTGGAGCAGGAGGAGGAGGTGGTGGTGGTGGTGGAGGAGGAGGAGGTGGAGGACTAGGTGGAGGTTCAGGCCATGGGGGAGGGTTTGGTGCAGGTGGTGGTGTAGGAGGTGGTGTTGGTGGGGGAATTGGTGGTGGAGGAGGAGGTGGTAGTGGTGGAGGTGGAGGAATAGGTGGAGGTTCAGGTCATGGTGGTGGCTTTGGTGCCGGAGGTGGTATTGGTGGTGGTGGAGGACTAGGTGGAGGTGGGGGAGGAGGCGGCGGCGGTGGAGGTGGAATAGGTGGTGGTTCAGGTCAAGGTGGAGGCTTTGGTGCAGGCGGCGGTGTAGGAGGCGGAGGTGGGGCCGGTTTAGGTGGAGGTTCTGGCGGTGGCGGCGGCCGTGGTGGAGGGATTGGTATTGGGGTTGGGATTGGAGTAGGAATTGGGGTTGGAGCTGGTGCTGGTCATGGTGTTGGTGTTGGTGGTGGTGTTGGTGGAGGAGGTGGAGGGAAACATTAAGCATGCATGCATGCATGCATGAGGTTATGGAGCTTTAGCTTAACCATATTAGGATGTTCCTCAAAAAGAGTCCTTTATGTGTGATGGCTATCATGCATATGTTGTCTTGTGAGAGTTATAAGGTTTGGAACAATCCTACTACAATTACGAGAGATCCATGTTACTTAATTAGTCACACTACTATCGACTCGGGAGTTCGCAATTTTCTTCTGTAATAATGGGTAATTTCTTGTCAACAGTTATTGATATTGAGAAAAATGTAATAAATTACTACTTATTTGCATACAAATCATGTCTTCCCAAATTCATGGCTTAGCATAGAGTTGTTTCATTTATGTATAACAGGTTTCAACTTTCATCTTTCTTTCGGTGAATAGATATAGTACTATCTAATCTATTAATGTCGAGTAGCTAGCTAGCGTTTAAATTGTTAGGTCAAGTCACCAAAATGTATTAATGCTTTAAAGTAGTATTATTAGTAATGGGTAGTAAGTTTCAAGCTTTATGTTTGTTGCTATAAGTGGCAGAGGAGCTTATAAAGGCCTATGAGGGACAACCTCCCCCACAACGATTATTCTTGTTGAAGACATTTATTGTGCATCGTACATTTGTACCTTAAAATTAAATTAAAAGTAACGAGACGTACAAATTGTTCTTGAATTCAAAAAGAAATGTAAGATAAAAATACATTTGTGATGAGAAAGTAATTTATCTATAAAATAGATATATAATATATATGGTCTTGAATTCAATTTCAAATTATTAGTTTTATTGAAAAAAAGTTCTTCCATGGAAATGATCAATTGAATTGATTCAACAACGTAACACCTATTGATTCAGGTGATAAGGAGTCTATATTTGCTTCTTTTTTTAGGAAAAAAAACACATATTTTCTTAAATAAATAAAAAAATTAAAGTATATGTAAATTGAAAAGAAAAAAGTTTCTCAGAGAGTTTTACATTTAAAATTGAAATAACTTACACATCATTAATGGTTCTAGCTAGTTAGGATCTAACATGACCAATATTGAGTGTCAAATATATAAAAAATTTGTTCATTTGTTTTAAAATTGGATAAAATTATTTTTTAACTGTTAAATATGTATGCCTAAATTAATCGATCTCAATTACAAATTTTATATTAAAACATATATGGGCATGTACATAAGTACATTACAGAAAATTTATTCTTGACCTATATCAAATAGTAAACTAACAGATTCCATCACTAATTCATATCAAAGTGAGATATTAGGTTAACTTTTGTGCATTTGGGGAGTCATGTGCACTGGAAACATAAAAAATGCTGCAATGAATTTTATTATTGGAAGTATGATAAGCCTTATGCTGGCTTTGATACTTTCATTATTCAAGACAGAGAACATTTGTGGCCCTTTTTATTGTGACGGTACAAGGTTAAGAATACTACGTACTATATATACATAGGCGGATTTAAATTAGCTAAAGATTATGTTTCACTAATTCAATGTCAAGAACTAGAATTTTCAATAATCTCATGTTTCAGCCTTTAAGCATTTCCATGATACTCTTGTTTTTTCACCTATCTCGTTTCAATTCCATCCCTAGCTTGTATCCTGAACCGGTAAAACAAGCAAAGGGCTGAAAAGAAAAGAAAAAAAAAATTCAGATTCCTAATATGAAATGGTGAGTGTAGTACAAAGATTGCAAACAAGTCCTTTTAAGATCTTCAACATGTCCATTGCAGTTGAAAAGGGATTACACATATTAAGCCAAATAGAGAAGGGCACTCACATATTTCTATTCCATATTTACAAGGAAGTATTGGAGCAAATGAAATAACACTAATTGAAGAAATGAAATAACTAAAGATTATATTTTAAACTAGGTTTAAAACATTTTGATCGAGGGTGAGCCTTGGTGCAAGGATAAGGTCACTCTTGTAACCTGGAGTTCATTTACTTAGAAAAAAGCTTGTCTGCTTTGCTTCCGGAGACAAGGTTATGCAGTACACTGACTCATACTATTGACACAAATAAACTTCTTTGCTATGTTTTCGTAGCAAAAGTGGTAAACACCACTTGATACACCTGCCATTCAATGTTCACACTAGAGGTCTCCGGAGTCAGGAGTTTGAGCTTCAACCTAAACCTAGGAAACTTTTGGAGGCGGTGTTTCAGGTTCAACAAATAATCAGGGTGTACAAAAACTAGTTCGATAAAAAAAAAATCAAATTGTTTTAACCAATTTGATTTTATATCCAAATTGATTTGAAAATCGATTTAGAATCGAATTGATTCTTAACCCGTTTTAATTGATTCCAAGAGTCGAATCAGTTTCTAATTATTTTCGAACTATTTTATTTGAAAAAAAATTCAGGTAAAAAATATTCAATTAATTGAATTGGTTTTATAGAAACAATTCAATTAACCGAATTAGTTTTGTAAAGTAGTGTACTTTTTTTTCTGAACTTTCAGTTAAAATCCAGTTCAGTTCAAACTGATTTATTTGCTGACCCCTACAGATGATGATAGTTTTGTCTCACTAGGCATGGATACTTCAGTAATTTCCGGCGGCTTAAACTTGTTAATGTAGTAACTAAGTGATGGTCAGGAGTATTGAGCCATCTGGATCTGAGGAGGAGAATTCTTACCAACTCATAGCACTTTTTGCCGCATAAACTGCTGGTTGCATGGAAAGGTCATAAGGAGTGTGTTAGACAAATTGATCATATTTGTTGTTGATTTGTTTGGATAAATTTCCTTAATAGAAGAAGGTAGAATGAATTGTCTCTCACACCAACGACCTTTTATCTTTTAAAGGTTTTAAAGATCAAAGAAAAGAACATTAATTTACACGTTTTCCTTTTAGGAAATTCATTAATGATAAATAGAAAATTAAAATAACTTCATCCTTGATCCAAACATTTTTAAAACGATAGCCTATAGAATCAAACTTTAGAGCCACGAAAAACATTGACATTAATATGTATGTAATTTTTATCGATAAATTTTAATTAATTGTTAGCTTTTCTATTAATAGGAAAATCGAATTCATGATCTTTACATTATTTTCTTCTTTTTTTACCATCCAATCAGTTTTTATAACTCACATTTGAGTAAGATAGTTTAAACACTCTTCATTGAGTTTGATCAAAGGGAAAGTGGAGTATAAAGGCAGAGTTCAAATGCCCAATATTTAGGGAGGCCTTAATGTTTATGCCAGTTTCATTGTTGAATAGAAATAATCTTGCAGTTCCATATACTACTTCAGTTGGAAAGAAGAATTTTGATATTTTATAATTTTGAGTGAAATATGATATTGTACTTGGAGAGTTGGGAGTAAAAGATTTGAAACAATTTAACTAATTTAGTTAAGTGACAGAATAGTAGTTTAGTAACGTGTTGCTATTAGAAAGAGCCTAAATAAGAACCATAAAAAGGACCAATTATAGCAACATGTTGCTGAGGTGGACATGTTGATATATGATAAGCCTTATGCTGGCTTCGATACTTTCTTTATTCAAGACAGTTAGACAGACTTGTCTCAATAATAGCCATGTCAATATCCAACAAACTAAGAGCAAGCTAAATACACTTAATATTGTCATCATGCTTTCTTTTGCAACAAACCTGCCATTGTTGTCATTGCCCCTCCTCTCTGCTTTTTACTTCAATTGTTATTTCCATCATTAAACAAGTTAACAGTAGGAAGTAAAATTTGATTGGATTTAATATTTGACGCTATTTGAAAAACTAAAAAAAAAGAAGTTTAAATTACTTTCTTTAAGAAGTTTAAATCTTCTTTTGATCTCTCTATATAATTTTACAATTATACAATTTTAGTCTTAAAAAAAAATTATTACACGTATAGTATTTCATCTTTTTTATATTGAGCAAAGTTGTAGGAGTAATTTAACGATGGATCAACTTAGCTTAATTAATTTAAAAAATATGAGATCAAATATATTATAATTTTTTTTGGGGAACCAAAATTACATAATCATAAACTTATCATTACGACCAAAAGTGGATTTAAGCTAAAATTACAAGTTTAAAACTGATTTTAGTATTTAAATTTTTTAATAACTTAAAACTAATAATCATGGGTCAATGATATTTTAGCTTAATATTTTAAAAGTACCACCAAAATACTATATAGTCTACTAACTTTAACTTGCGTTAATTCGTGGATTTACTGAATGGCCTACTAACTTCGCCTTTGTTCGTATTTAGTGGTTTCTAATTCTTATTTTAATTATTTATGTTTTTTTCATCTTATCAAGTCATTTGAGTTTGATTTTGTTTCCTAAAAAAATTGTGCTTAGCAACTTATTATAAACGAGCCAAAATATATTTTACAAGTTACGTGAGTGGAGCTTATAAACTCATGTTTAAGAGTTGATATAAGTTTAATAAATCTATCATCATAAACAAGAACTATTGAGTTGACTTCTCAAAAGCCACGGAAATATCAACTCAGAGTTTGAGCTACATTAATTCCTGAATTTATTGAATGACTAAAAAATTACCTATGAAGTCAGTTTTTTTCTTGTACTCTTTTTGCTAGTTTTTATTTTAATCAGTTATGATTTCAATTAGATTTTATTGTAGTCATTGCGAATATTTTCAAGAAAAAATATATATTTATTGTTGTCACAATATGTTTACCTAATAAATAGTGAGTTTTATTCAACTTATTTTAGAGAAAATTATTTATTTTAAATTAAAAATTAAAAAAATAAAAAAGTGAGTGTAATTCAACTTATTTAGAAGAATATTTATTTATTTTAAACTATAGTAGATACGAGTCGAGCACTTGGTGTCCTCCACCTTCTAATTGGGTTAAAATCAATTGTGATGGTGTTGATACTTCTAATTAGATAGCTTCTTGCGGAGGTGTTATT
>PYAF01003142.1:2373-18335 GCA_007407185.1 Glycine tomentella | reverse complement strand
TTTGAATCATTTGTGGTTTTCATTAGATTTTGTTTTTGTCACTGTGTTTGAAAATATTTTTATGAAAAATATGATGTTGTCGCAATGTATTTACCTAATAAGTTGCATGTTTTATTCAACTAATTATTTTATAGAAATATTTGTTTATTTTAAATTTAAAATGAAACATATATTTTCCTTTCCAAAAATAATTTACACCGATGCTGCACTAGCTAGCACAAGCCTATGAATTCAGAAAAAAAAAAAAAAAAGAAGCACAAGCCTAAGAAGTATAAACTACCGATATTTACAAACGGGTCGGTTCATTAATATAATACTCATAGTATAACGTATGAGTTGGGAACTAAACAAATTAATAATTAACTTATTTTCAATTAAAATTAAAGTTTTGTCTTAATAATCTATACAATAAAAGTTACTAGTATTTATGATTAATATTAACTATATTTAAATAAAATTTAAACATAAATTAAAATAACCACGTAATTCTACAAATCAGTGTTGTAAAAATTGTGACATCCTCAAAATTATATTTTAATTAAATATGATAATAATTACTTAAATATATATATATATATATATATATAAACTTATTTAATTCTAAAATAAATTCATATAAAAGGCTCAAGCTCAGCCAAATATCATATAACCAATCAAAAATTGGTTAATTGTACTAAGCCTTCCACCTAATTATATAGTCATTAATGTATAAAATCTTTCTTTAAAATATTAAACAATTGGTGCAGTAGAAATATTTGCTTAATAACATAAATACCTTCAGCCAAGCACAAGTTACACGTAAACTTTCTAATATACACATGGCAGAAAATTAAGTATGACTAAGAGATAATTTTTAGAGGTATTAAATGAAGAGAATCTTGCTTTATAAAGTATATACATATGGATATAGGCAAATGAAGTTCAACATTAAGTAAACCACCACGTATTTGAAGCCATAAATGAAGGAACATTTGTAATGATTAATTTAGGATAAAAATCTTCAAGGATAGTTACGTTGTAACCAAACTAAATCCTAACCCGGTTATAACTTAATTAAATCACTTAAAACCTAACTAAATAAACTAGTATAAATATCCTTGTATTCAGAAAATCTCTACACGAAAACTTTCAGCCCCACTCTTCATATTAAAACCTTTATTTTCTACCACCTTTATATTTCTTCTTCCCTTCACGTAAAAACTTTCTACCTTAAAGTTATTCCAGAAATTCTCTACTCAGTCCATCAAACTTATTGAAGGTAGGCTAGGCTTCAATCCTTGGTTAGAAATTCATTTGGACTAATTTACATGCTTAAATATATAGAATTATGGCTCTTATTTAGGCTGAAATTTCATGTCAATTGAAGGTCATTTAAGGATATGAAAATGTTAATTTAAACCATAGGATAGATGATGAATTATAGTTTAAAGTATTAGTAATGTTTGGAAGTATAATTGATGATTTTTGGAGGTGATTTTGATGATATTCGGGTTATTTTGATTATTTTGAACTGCACCCCGACCACAGCACCCCGGCATCCCAGCAAATCCAACATGGACATAACCATTTTAGCCATATGAACCCGGAACCCAGACATAAGCATTTCAGCCATATGAACCTGGAATCCGGACATAACCATCTCAGCTATATGAACCCGGACAAAACCATTTCAGCTATATGAACCCAGAACCCGGACATAACCATTCAACAATATGAACCCGGACACAACCATCTCAACCATACTAACTCGGCATCCCGACCATAGCACCCCGGCATCCCAGCCATACCATCCCGGCCAAAAAAAATAAATTAAATTAAATTTAAATTAAATATATATTATGGTTTTGTTTGTATAAGCTATGGTAGCCTAACCATATTTTTGGTAGATATGATATTATGATAAGAAATATTTTCCATGAGGTTATATGTATGTACTCGTGGATTATGTTATTAATGAAAATGATGGAATTTGATGTGATGATATGTTGATTTCTTCTTCTAAGTCCAGTACAAGATTTGTGAAACAGTATTTGATACTACATACAGTACGATATGTAGTGACCAGGTGCAAATACATGGAATAAATCATGCATATTTGCATAAGACGATCACAACGTCTACATCCAGTACGAGGTGTAGCTACATACAATACGATATGTAGATGTCATGTGCACCTTAGAAAATTCATTTCATGCATTCATATAGTTGCATAATTTCTTATAGGAACTTATTTGGTTATATTGATGATTTACTAATGTACTAACGTATTTGGTGGTTTAGACTTTACCTACTGAGAAATTTTATTTCTCACTAGATTTGTTCCATGTTTCATTTTAGATGACATCAATCATCATGTTCATTGATGCACTGGACATAGCATGGTATATAGATGAGGACAAAAATTGTTATGTTGTAACTATGCAACCCGTCTTGCGTGCACACGTCTACTTTGAGACTCACTTTCCTGCCTTTGTTTTTAGTGAGGAATTTAATCCACACGACCCTTTCTTACAATTTGCTCCTGTGTATCCTAACCTGGCCACTGATCCCATAATCGAGATCAGTGAAGAGGATAGCACAGGAGGAAATGTTTGAAAAAGGGATATGAGTTGTGGTTTTTGTATATAAATAAATAATCTTATCTAGTGTGGCAGAGATGTTTTCCGGTAGATAAGTTCTATGATGTAAGACACCTAAAAGAAAGAAGCTATGTAACAATGGACCATGACTACTTAATATATATGTATTACGTTTTTACTTACCTCAAATATGTTTAGAAATTTTATGGTACGATTCACACATCACTTTTACAATTTAAACATTTTAGAATTTATATTAGGATCCGTTCAGTAAAAGTAAAACAGTAATTATTTAACGATTCTTTAAAAATTTAATCCAAATAAAAATATCTAGAATAAATTTTTAGTTCGTTACAAAAATCAGCCCGGACAGGTCGGTCAGATCAGGACCCAGCGGTCTAACTGGACCGGTTCTATATTCGGATCGAAAATGCAACTGATTCATATTGATCCGATCAAATCCGGTTGAATTTTCGATTGAACTGATCCGACCCGATCAGATTTCCAATTTTTTTTTTTTTTGAAAAAAATGAAATTGAAAAAAATTTGGATATTTTTTAAAATTTTAATTTTGAAACATGAATAAATTTTTCTTACTTAAATAATATAAATTATATATTTATATATAATAGATACATATATAATTTTAAATTTATAATATATACCAAATCAAATCAAATCAATTATTAATTTACCAATTAAATCATTAATCTCCTAACTCACCACCTCAACTAGTTAATGACCGATATCACTCCAATGCTACAAAGCCATTAATGCTTAGCAGAAAGGTAGTTGGTAGCCAACGGTATACACGTCTTTAGACTATAGAGTTGACCAGCTCGTTTCCGTGTGTGTATTATCGGCACCGGGGATCTATATGGAAACTAACGCACATAATTTTTTTTTTGAATATATTAAATAAATATTTTTTATTTTCATAAAAAAATAGATCTTATCTTCTTAAGATAATTTTTTCATAAGATGAATATAAATAATTATAAAAGATAAAAAAAACGAGTAAATTAATACTGATTTTATCTATTTTATTTTTTAAAAGTTTACCGTTTTTAATGTTTTATTATTATTTTTAATGAAACTTATATAATTTTTTATTTGAGAAAATATTAGACTATTTTTTATTTTCACTCAAAAAATTTCTGGATTTGTCATGGATTTGTCAGCAGCACTTCGTTATGGTTATGGTTATAGCTAAATAGACAATATAGAAAATAAATAAATGAAAAAGTTTTCCCTAATTATTGGAAAACGAAAAAGATTTCTTTGTGTATATATGTTAAGGGAACTCATTTATATTTTTTAAAAGAAAATATTTTTCATTTGAAAATAATAATTTGTAGCCAAAGAGTGTCTTATAGTCACTGATCATGGACACTGTAGGAGGAATTGTGCAGAGAGAGATAACCAATATTATAAAAGGCTAAAAAATAGAGAATAATTAAATTAATAGTTCAGTTGAAAGCCATAGTGTGTACTCATGGACCGGTACACAAAAAGTCCACGTCGGCTTTTGACTTTGATATTATTTCCACTTGTTATGGTTTAGTGACTTGGCGCCAATTCCCCAACGGTTCACAACATGCACCATTAATAGCATTGCCTAGTGGATACAAACGAAGCCTATAAAAGCACACTCGTCTTTCTGCAATGCAAGAGCACTGAGCACAACAAGTAGCGAGCAGTGGATAAAGTGTGTATTTGTATTAATTGTTTTGGCAACTATGGGTGTCACTACTAATTTCCATCAGAAATGGGTTTGTGTGAGTGTTGTTGTCATGTGCATTGTTCTTCAGTTGAGTGTTATCACTGTTGTCTGTTGTTGGTGATAATTGCCCATTTGGAGGTTGTAGGGGTGGCTTGGGCCGTCGTGGTTGCGGAGTAGGGGGAGGTCTTGGCGGTGGTGGCGGCGGAGGTGGTGTTGGAGGCGGGGGAGGTCATGGTGGAGGTTTTGGTGCTGGAGGAGGTGTAGGTGGTGGAGTTGGAGGAGGCATTGGTGGTGGAGGAGGAGGTGGATGGGTAGTGGCTCGGGACATGGTGGAGGCTTTGGAGATGGTGGTGGTGTTGGTGGTGGAGGAGTAGGTGGTAAAGCAGGTGGAGGTGGAGGACGAGGTGGTGGTGGAGGTTCAGGCCATGCACGGAGGAGGATTTGGTGGTGGTGGTGGTGTAGGAGTAGGAGGTGGTGTTGGTGGGGGATATTGGTGGTAGTGGTGGAGGTGGAGGAGTAGGCGGAGGTTCAGGTCATGGTGGGGCCTTTGGTGCTGGAGGTGGTGTAGGAGGTGTTGGTGGTGGAGGAGGAGGTGGCATAGGTGGAGGTTCAGGTCATGGTGGTGGTGTAGGAAGTGGAGGTGGGGCAGGTTTAGGAGGAGGTGCTAGCTGGCGGCGGCGGCGGTCGTGGTGGAGGTGGAGGGTTGGGAATTGGCATTGGAGTAGGAGTTGGTGTTGGCCATGAGATTAATTATATATATGGAGCTTTAGCTAACCATATATATTTGGATATGTCCCTCAACATAAGTTGTTTATAATTTATCAAAAAGTGTTGTAGTGAGTTAGGTTGTGGAACAATTGTATTACACTTAACATATCCATGTCTTTTCCAACATCTGAAGTTTGCAATTATTATTTGTGATAATGGCTTTAGTTTTATTGTGAGACCACAGAACTATCAACACATAAATATGTCTTTCCCAATCTGGTATTCTGGTTTAATAGAGTTTTGTCATTTACATTCAACTTTTTCTTTCGATGAATATGGATACTATCTGATCTGTTACCATCAAGTAGCTCACGTTGAAGAGTTGTCTGATCAAGTCACCAAAAATATATTAATTATTTTTTTTCAAATCAGCAAAAATTATATTAATTGAATGGCATGCACCAGAAATACCTAGTTACAGAAACTATGTATAGCCAAAGGTTACCGCATATTTACATCTCTACTGATATAAATACTGTACGTATAACCTCAAGCTATGATCACAAGGAAAATGATTACAGATCGAACACCGAGCCTTTTCTGCCACCAAAACCCCATATTCAAACACAATTGTCCCCCTTTATAAACTTAAACCGAAAATCACACTTACAAATACTGTAATCTCCTTAGCAGTTAACACTCTCCTCGAATATATGTTGCAGGATTTCTCTGTCATTGCACAAAGGAACAAATGAAATCTGGGTGTTTATTATGCAGCCATGCATGTCCAAGCATGAAATTTAACTTCATCCAATAGAGAAGTTACCTCCAGTGGCCTGTTTTCAAAAATACACTTGTTCCTTGCTTTTCAAATATAATGTATTAATTAATTAATGCTTTGAAGTGTTATTAATTTCTAAGTTTCAAACTTTACATATAGGCTAATGAGGGACAACATCATGGCTTCGCAACTGAGTTATAAAAGAGTTCACATTGAGATTTGAGAGTGACTCGTATTGAAATCCATTCATATATATGATCCAGCACAAGGTTCATACGAAAGGTCACGTTAACTCCATCATTTTTTCGAGAATTAATGTATATGTAACAAGACTGGCTACCCAAGTTTCTTGTACAAAGTAAGCAGGAGTTCATGTTTTATGATTATCCTCCTAGCTATTGGGGTACGGTGTTTGATTATTTCATGTCATAAGCAATAGCTTAGATCTCCAGTCCATAAGCATAAGCAAATATTAAGCTAGCTGGATCAGTACTTTTGATCTATCTAACTTTTAAAAATTGAGTCTCAAATAGAAGAAAAATAATAATGTAGTGATCACTTGTTATAAGTAAAATTAATTATAATTTTAAATTGTTGACTGTAATTGAGATGTATACCTAAAAAAAATTATTTAAAACATTTTATCAATTTGTTTTACTATAAAACACATATACTATAGGCTATAGCAAAAATATATATATAAAAAAAAGCCACACATATACACATGTACAGTTATTCTGGGTGTATCATGTTAGGTCTGTACGTAATTATACCTAAACACAAAAACCCATGTACTATCGCATCACTATTTCATCTAAGTTAGATTTTTGGTTAAACTCCCGGATTAATTTGTGAGAGTCATGCACATTTGTGAAACATATGTGGGTGCATTCAATTACAGAGTTTTTTTTTTTTTAAAGAATAAAAATTATTGTCATAGAAAGTTTGGTGGTATATATTTAACTAAAATTTTAAAATATTTAAATAAATTTTTCTGTATTAATTCAATTAAGACTATCAATTTGTTTAAGAAAGATGTCTAGTGATATTCAACCAATTAAGATTTCTTACCAGTAACAAAACATATTTTTTGGTATTAAAAAACCTGACTAATTTCAATGGATTGTTTTTAAAGTAAAATTTTGTGACCCTGCTTTAAATAAGAGGTATAAATATAAAACTCATTTAAAAATCTCACCGAAAACCATATATAAGACTTTTTAATTTGATGGCCCTTTCTTTATTTCGTCTTCGAGATATCTTTGTTTCTTCCCAAATCCATCCCCCCCTTTTCTCTATTTCTTCCTTGCTTTCTCTATTCAGATTGACTTCTCTCTCACTCTCCTCTCTTACTTTTGTGGATAAAATCACTACTGTCACTCTTCAATGTTTAACTTAGTTTCGTGCATTCTTTAATTATTTGCTTGTCTAATTATGCCGAAAAAGTTAATACAACTTTCTATTTGATTTTTTCCAAGTAAAATGCTGTGAAGTGATATTCTATAATTTGATTTTAATTATTTGACTAGGTTTTAAAATATTGAAAAAATTGTTTTTGCATGTGATTGTGTTTCAATGGTTGATGGCGTTAAGGTTTTAGATTATTCTAGAATGGATGTATTGTTGTATTATTGTTTTATATTGTTTTGTTATATTGCTGTGATTTTGTGAAATTACACACAAATATTTCATTTTCTTAACATTTACCGTGTCCGTCCTTATAGAAAATTACGTGTAATATTTTTTTTTAAAAATAAGGATAGTTAGCGTATAAATACCAAAAGCAAGAAGACTTTGTTATTTTACTCAACCAATTTATCTCATGCTTTTTCCGGTTTCAAAATATATATATATATATATATATATATATATATATATATAATTGATTCATGTTAAGCGAGAAAGTTAATTAACAAGATGTAATTGTATTAATCTTAATTCAAAGTTAAGTTTTTCTCCAATTTATCCTTTATTAGAACTCCGATATAAAAAAATAAAAAGGAGTCAATGCAACTAAAAGTTAAAATGAAATGATTTTTTTAAAGATAGTAACATAAAATAAAATAAAATTAATTAAAATTTTCTTACATTTTGAGATCAAGAAAATAATATTTTTTTCTTCTTATATTTGAGACCAAATCAAGGAGTATGTTGTAATATACATTTTTATGAGAAATTCACTATAATAAAATTATAAAGGGGAAAAAAAGAAAAATATTTATGAATTTTAGACTGTGAAAGGTACCAATAAGGTGTGACACCTCTTGGTTGATAATACAATATAAGTGGTTAAATGAGGCTAATGACTCACTTAGCAAGAAAAATCTAGAAATATTGATGATGAGGATGAGGCTAGGGATAAATCATATATGGAGTTTCTTTTGAAGGCAAGTGAATTTTTGCTTTTCTAAATTTGAATCTTGAGAATGATGTTGGTGTTATAATTTTTCTATGAATTTATGTGGGTTATAATATTAATTGTAATGCTTTTGTTTTGAAAAAAACAAAGAATTAATGTTATGATTTATTTAATGATATTTAAATTAATTAATAATGTGATTAATTGTTTATGAACTTTAAACATCTAATTATGATTAATATGGGTTAAATTACTAGATTCGTAATGAGAGATATTTAGAATTAATAAATAACGAAGTTAGATTTCATTGTCGTCATCACAATTGATTGTTCTTGAAGATTTGTCAATTGAAAATTCTAGAATTTGAAGCGTATGATCAACCAAAGGAAGATTTGATTTTTTGGATTTCAAAGATTCACATGATATATACAATATCGGTGCACTTAATCATGTTTCTAACAAAGTAAGTAAATTTTATCAATTATATGAGTGTTCTAAATTCATATAAACTAAATTATGTGTCATTCGATCTTGTTATGAATTTTCTTGCAGTTCATAGTTCAAAGGTGAATGTGGAGAAGAACAATGAGAACCTCACAGGATTTGTGCCATGTCATGTGGTGGACATTCCTAATGAGGAGTTCGTGCAATGGTGTGTACCTTGGAAGGATTCTTTGGTTCAAGTGTCTGTTAACAATTTATTTAATAAAAGAATTTATATTTAATATTTTTGATATGTAAAAATAACTTCTATAAAGTATACTTTTGTAAATATTTTATTTTTATTATTATTGTAAAAAAAGTCAAAAATTAATATCAAATAAAAGATCAATTTGTTTTTAAACATAAAAAAATGATTTTTTAAAAAAGATATAATTTATTTGTTAGAAAATGTTTATTGTTTTTTTTATAAAAAATAGTTTAAATTAATACATTAAAAATAAAAATAATTTATTTTATTAAAAAATATTTTTTATGTTAAAAAATAAGCGTATTTTATTTTTCAGCTTGAAAGAAATAAACATTCAAGTTTGGAAAAGCAAAAAATTCCAAATACAAGTAACGGTGTGCCGCTTGACCAAACCGACACGCTTCTCTCTGTTCCTATCTTCGGACTCTTCTCCTCTCTTCTTCTATTTCTCATTACCGTTCCGTTTCGCCAGTGATCGAAGCTAGTTACTAGTTACAGAAGAAGATGTTGCAGCTACTCTACACTGCGATTTTCTTCGAAATGCTTCTGATTCTCACCCTCGTCTTCAAGACCCCATTGAGAAAACTCGTCATCGTTTCCCTCGATCGTGTGAAGCGCGGTCGCGGCCCCGTGGTGGTTTCCACCGTGGGCGCCACATTGGTGGTAGTTCTCGCGTCGAGCCTCTACAGCATGGCCAAGATCCAGCAACGCACCCTCGAGGCCGGCATAATCAACCCCACCGACCAAGTCCTCATGTCCAAGCACATGCTCGAGGCTTCTCTCATGGGTATCTCTCAAAAACCCTTCTTTTAGCTCTTAACCTAAACCCCTCTTTTCTAGTGTTTTTGGTTTAGGGTTATAGTTTTTGTGTTTTTGTTTTTGTTAATTGTGGAAAAAAAAGGAAAATTACTTGGATGATTAAGTGCTTGGCTACGAATTGAATTGTGGATCGAGGGATTGATTGTGATTATTGTGGTAACTTGCGCGCTGATGTTTTTATCCATGTATGTGATTACAGTGGTAGATGGGATTAGAAAGGTGTTTTTTTTACACTGTTTTGATCTAAAATGTAAAAATAGAAATATTGATTTCCGTTTTGGCTTAATTATAGTTGGTTCCATAATTATAATTAAAAGTTCAATTGGCCCGTTAATTAAAAGTATGAGGACCTGATTGAACTAACAAAGTTGACCGAAATGGTACGTCACATTTTTAAACAATTTGGAGGGTGTGATTGAACTTTTTAATAATTGAGAGACCTAAAGTGAAGTGTTATTAAATAATTGGAGGACGTGAATAAATTTTTTAATAATAGAGGGACCCTATTGAAGTGTTTTTAAACAATTGGAGGATTCAATTGAATTTTTTAATAATTGAGAGACGTAATTGAACCCTTAATTATAGTTAAGGGACCAATTGTATTATTAAGCCTATTATATATGAGCATTTTTTTTCCAGTGCTATTTGTTGTTTTACACTGGTCTGAGTTGCAATTGACGTTCTGTATTGGGTGGCTTGTTTCAAGCTTTCATGTGAATGGGTTTTTATTTTGGGTGGGAATGGTTTAGTGTCTTAGGAAGGGCGACGTGAGTGTGGGACTTGAGCTGCTGCAACTGGATTGGTGATCAGCATGCTCCATATAATTGAATGCTTGAAATTTTAAGGGTATTTGAAGTGAGCAATATCTTTGTCTACTTTTTTAGTTGGTCTGTGACTCTGTTCCATTATAATTCCTTGTGATCTAATGTAGAAGTGGATGTTTTATGGTTATGTGTAAGAACCTTCTTGTTTGTATTGGAATTTTGATGTTTGATTATTTGAATTGTGAGATGTTAAGAAGTAAAAAATTGCCATGGATTAGCGAGGAATAATGACATATGATTCTTATAGAGAGATCTGAATTAAAAAAAAAGGGGGAAGAAGAAACACTGATGGGTTCTTAATTGTCTCATTACATTGCTACAATAAATATGATTTGATTGATTGCTTACAAGCTTATAGATCATAGAGTTTTGAACTTCATGGGTGTTTTGCAATATGGTTTAGTTCATAGTTATCAATCCCGGATAGCGGAGCGGAGCGGCCGCCCTCAAAACTGGGATAGCGGATAGCGGGATGACCGCTATTCTAATATTTTTATATATGTATTAAAAAATTTATGATATAAATATATAAGCTGAAAAATAGAAATATAACTAAAAAAAAAAGCAGAGGAGTACATTAAGAAATAAAGGGGGTGCAGGAAGCAATCTCCTTTACTAACACACAATATATTCCCAATCTCCTTCACCAACACACACATATCCATTCATTCTCTCTCTCTCTCTCTCTCTCACGGCTTCTTCTTCCATTTCCGCTCCAACGCTCACCTTCCCGACGCAAAAGCTCACCGTTCCATTCCCCGCGCCGCAAACGCCCTCGCTTCTTCTCAAACAGTTGCCGCTGCACCTGCTGCGCCTCACTCCTTGCTGCGCCCTAACAGTTCCCCTTCTTCCATGCTCTTCTTCCAACAAAACGACAAGGAAAGGGAAGGAAGACAAAGAAGAAGACGAACACGAAAACGAAAATGGGGAGTAGGAGAGAAAGTGCCGCGGTCTTCAGAGAAGAAGAGAAAGAAAGTAAGAAGAAGAAACGGCAACAAACTGCCGCCGGAGAAGAAGAAAGGGTCACTGGAGAAGGAAGAGATGGTGGCCGGAGCAGGAACCGTCGGAGTGAACGAAGAAAGGGTCGCGCAAACGAAGTCGCGGCCGCTCCGCGAATCCCACGTCGCGCCCGTGACGTCCGCGATCCTTAACCGCACCGCAACACCACCTACTGAAGCGGTGAAGGCCCGCTCCGCTCCGCCGATATTGCGGCCGCTCCAACTGCGATTGATAACTATGGTTTAGTTGGTTTAGTTACCCAACTTGGTTATTTATTTATTTCATGATAATGCTTTTTCAACTGGAAATCTGAATTATGAAATGATGGTATGGTGACTGTGGTAATCTGGAGCTTTGGTATATAACCCATATTAGCGCTTTTGTTTGATATATAATGCTATGATAATATCCAGTGAGTAGCCTTTATATCTCTGTGGAAGACGTAATATAAGATTATTTCATTGTATCAATGACTAACTTGATTGTCATTGTTTGGTTTCCTTTTCATTAATATTTCAAACATCAACAAGAGCCACTTCCCCGCTGTGGGTAAGCCAGCTAAATGACACTATTGTGTTTTGTTAAAAAAAACTAGCTTTTAAATAAAGGCCATTTATATCTAGCTTTTAGGGTGTGTTTGGGAGTTAAGAGGTAAAGGGAAATGAAAGGGATCAAGGGGAAGGAAATGAAGGATAAACCCTTACACTTGTTTGGACGTTTCCAATTTCCAGGGAGAAAAAAACAGAGATTTGGGTAAATTAAAATGATTAAAAGTAGTATAAATCTAAAATATTACTTTCCTTTTTTAATAAAAACAAGCATAGTTAAGCTAAGATACTCTTTAAGGGATTTGAAAAATCTCCATTCCCTCAAATAAGGGAAAGGATTTCGTAAGACTCTCAAATAAGGGAACGGCTAACCATATCTCTTTTGGCTTTCCCTCCTAAGTTTGACATCCAGACATACCCTTAGCAAGTTTGTGTTTTTGACATTTTGTTGATCTTCGTGTAATTCTATCTAGCGGGCATTCTTCCATATGACCAACTCTTCTTATTGAGGCTTCTGTTGGTCTTCTCATCACATGGCCAAATCATCTTATGTGAGATTTTACCATCTTGTCCTCAATAGATGTTACTTCTACATTCTTTCTATCACATTCATTTATAATTTCTTGTTTTCTTGTATGTCCTTCAATACATGTTGACATATGCTACACATAGGTTGTGCTCTTGTAACCTTCTTGGTACCTTATTTGTTATTTCCCAACACCCAGTACCATAAAGCATTGCTAGTCTTATGCCTTTTGCTTAAAATTTTCCTATTGAGATCAAGAAGCACCTGCCACACCTGTCAAGCACAAATAATACATTAAGCATTTTCTCCTATGCATCCACTTGGCTTGAATTCTATGATCTACTTCTATCTATTTTTCTTATCAGTGCATGATAGATAAAACCTTGGCATAAGTACTTGATTAACAGTGATGGACCTAAAAGTTTTGTCATAATAATAATTAATAACTTATTTTCAAGAGAAAGAATAATATTATAATAATGGGGGTAAAATCAAAAAGACTTTTAAGCATATATAACAACATCACACATCCGCACTATAATAGTGTTAGAAAAAAGTGGTGGCAGGTGTACCCATTTTGTTATAAGTGGGTCTATCTCTCTTTAGTATTTATTTTTTCTTTCTTTCTTTTCCTTTTAAACTATTTCTATAGTGAATTGTTTTATGTATCTACTCTTTAAGTAAGTTCAATTTATTAGATTTAATATACCAGTTGCCTTGCGTGGACCATGCTAATAGTTTTTGGTGCATTCCTATTTCTTGCCTTAAGAGGGTAGAATTGTGTTTCCTGATTTGCGTTTTCTTATTTTACATTATATATATATATATATATATATATATATATATATATATGAGGTGGGATTAACTTACACAAAGAGCAACTCTTTTAGAGTTACACTCCATCCTTATCAATGTTGTCAAGATCGCGAGTATGATCGTATACTCGTGCGATCTTGTGATTTTCAGAGGGGTCGTTGATCTTACTTGGAGGTAGGATCGCTGGAACTGCGGATCGTTAGGGGAACGCGAGTTTGCTGGCAAGATGGACAAATTGACGATCCGTTTCGATCCCATTTCACGTATCCATTTTGCGCCCCCCCGCTTGCACGCCGCTCGTCGCTTGCTGCTCCTCCTCCACCGTCGGCCGTCGCTGGGAAACCCCCGACAGGGTCATAGGGATTCTCCCTTCAGCTTCACAGATGAAGATTCACTAGCTGGAACCTCAAGCTTGGGTGAAACTTCACAGATCAATTGATGAATGCAGAGACTGATTTTCAAGCTTGGGTAGTTTATCCCGTCGTCGGTGGCTGTGTGTTAATGTGTTTATATATATAGGGATTAGGTTTTATTTATTTATTTGGGCCCTCAGATTGCTTCCTGCACCCCCTTTATTGCTTCCTGTACTCCTTCTATACACGTAACTCTTACGATCCGAGTTATGATCCTCGAGTTACGATCTTTTACTCCCCCTTCCGATCCTCTTACGATCCTCGAGTTTGACAACATTGATCCTTATCATTCATTTTCTTGGAATCTAATGGTTGTAATAAGTCATTTTCTGTGTCAAGAGTGTTGTGAGTTGGATGATTCTTTATTTAGTGCAGTTTTTATTTTTTTATTAATAGATATATTGTTTAGTTCTTGATTTTGATCTTTCACATATAATGTGTGCAGGGTTTCTACTGTTCCTCTCTCTGATGATTGATAGATTGCACCATTACATAAGAGAGCTTCGGTCACTCAGGAAGACGATGGAAGCTATTAAGAAACAAAGCCGAAGTTTTGAAGATGGTAAAAATGGCAATTCAGAGGAACATAAAGCATTGAATGAAGAAATTACCACATTGAAGTCTAAAATTAAGAAACTGGAATCTGAATGTGAGGCAAAAGGAAATCAAGCTAAGACTTTGGAAACTGAAGTAGAGGCTCTTAAAAAGCAATCCGAGGGGTTCCTTATGGAATATGATCGCCTCTTGGAAGACAATCAGAGTCTTAGGAGTCAGTTGCAGGCCATTGAGCAGAACGCTTTGAATTCCGATAATAAAAAGAGTGTGTGATTGTTGAAATATCTAGAAAAACAGTTTTTATCCCTTTGTTTTAACTCTCTTTTGAGTGTCACGTACTTTCTTAATGAGATTACAGTTGAATGTTATACATAAATGACAAAACACTATTAAACCAGGAGTTAGAAAAGACATGCTTTATATATGTTGATACTTTTGTGGTCTCTTAATACTCAAAATTTATGTCAACAGTAAGAGAAAAACATGGATGTTCAACGTGCAGTATATCTGGGTGATGTTTGTGGATGTTCAACGTGCAGTATATCTGGGTGATGTTTTAGGGAGCGTTTTTTTTTTTTTTTTTTTTGGAATTTTTGCATTTGAACGTATTTTTAGAGGTAGAGGAATGAGTTTACAAACATCCACACACATGAACTCATAGGAACTTTGGTCAAAATGTCACGTTTGGGAAAAGAAATTGCCAATATGTCACGCCGTTCAAAAATTTTGTCAATATGCCACGGTACATAATTCGCCAATGATAGCAGCGAATTCAGCGAATGACGTGTCGCGCATGCAGTGGCTGGATTGGGCGGGTAGCTGACGCAGCGAAATCGCTGCCAGGCTGGGCGAATAACGGAAGACGCTGCCAGCGTGGGCGAATTGCGTCGTGCTGACAGGGACACGGAAGTCGCTGGCTGGTTGGGTGGATTATGTTAGGCGCCACACATGGCAGCGCGTCATTGGCTACCGACATCTGAGCGGAATTCGCTTTGGGCTCCAGCGATTTTTGTTTGGCCCACTATAAAAACCCATTGTCGGGGGCTGTCATTGTCTGTGTAAAAAAAAAAATTTCCTTTCTCTGATTGCTCCCCAGCCCCTCATCTTGCTCCCTTGTTCCCTGCATACTCCTAGCTTCCCATTCATAAGGTTAGTTTATATTAACTTAATTAATTTTTTTGATATTTTAAATATTGTATATATTTTTTATTTACTGTCTTCCTCTCATAAGGTTAGTTTAATTTATTTTTTATTTTTTTGTTTATATTTTAAATATTGTATACATTTTTTATTTAAATAGTTAGATATTAGATGATATTTTTAAGTTGAAGATTTAAAATATTATACTAAAGGAATTTTTTTTAAACATTAGATTAGATGAATTTTTAATATTTGTTTATAATTATTAATTGCATAGTTAATATATTTTATATGTAAATAGTTATAGGTATTAAATAATATTTATTGAGTAGAGGTATAAAACATTAGAATAGAAGATGATTATAAATGTTAGATTAGATAATCTTTATTGTTAGTTTATAGTTATTATTTTTGTAGGATACATTAACAAAATACATTAGAGTAGGAGATGATTATAAACCTTAAGTTAGATGATGTTTAC
>PYAF01003140.1:138127-171205 GCA_007407185.1 Glycine tomentella | reverse complement strand
CTAATCTTTTTATCATTGGATAGAAAATTATAAATTACCTTGGGTTGATTTATTTATCTTCTTATTAAGATTAATCTCATGATACCCTTCTAAATTCTTTTTCCCTTGCCTCTTAATTAATCAACTCAACCTTAGATAATCTTAAGTAGTAGCCTTGATTATATTTAAACTTGATTTACCAAGACTTCCCTTACCTTAGCTTTAAATCTTAATCTAAGTTGGCCTTAAACTCCCTTGCACCTTTCCACGTGATCTTCTACAAAGATGGCTGCTATGATTTTGATTTTGATGGAGCTTGAAAAGAGTATGGAAAGTGAGATTTTTGGAAAGCAAAAGGTCCTTGGGTGGCACGGCTAGCTTAGGAAAAGGGTGAGAATATTTTTTTTGCAAAATGACAAAGTTTTGGTCACTAGCATCCGTAGCTTTTTCTCTTATGCCACGGTCCCTCCCTCTTTTATAATCTCTTGGCTTATGTCATGCCACTAATAATGCATGCTTATCACTTATGGCCCTCCTCGATTGGCTAGCCAATTGTCTTCCTCCAAACAAGCTTTAAAGTACACCAACATTTATTCCTCTTGACTTTCAATTCTTCACGTGCTTACTCCAATTTTGGAAGAACCATCTGTAGCTTGTTTAGTTTATGCCAAATAATTTTTGCTTTTTACCCCAAAAACCCGTATTACTAAAATACTCACTCTGAATTGGTTCACCGTTGGATCTTCCTAGAATTTTAAAGGCATACTCCTATCCCATATATCTAACTTTTGACCGTTGGGATCGTGGAAATAATGCTTATAATTTCCTCCGTATCCAAAAGGGTCAAGAAGAAGTTTTTCTTTTAATGCATGTAATGGCAAACTCCTATTTTTTTATTGATTCGCTTCACTTTTAATTATTAAAATTACTCATCCCACTTATTAAATTAGTCTATTTATCCCATAATTAAGAGAAAACTCCAAAGATTATGACTATCCTCTCCATACAATTTTCTGATACCTGAAGTAGTCTAGATTAGGCTCTTTTCAAATTATCTTCCAAAATTCCTAAAAATTACTGTTTAGGATTTTTTGCCCCTAATCATGTTAATAATGTGTTGTCTAAAAGTATTCTATCCCATACTTAGGTTCCCACAATTTTCTAAAGTCATCTTGGTCAGTTTTGATCCAGGGTATTTTGGTAATTTTGCCCCTCACTCTAGGGGTAAAATCGTCATTTCCAAAAATGTTCAGGGAAACTCTGTAATTGTCACCCTAAGGGTATTCTGATCATTTAAACATCCCAGAATATTTATAAAATTTCCTCCTTCATATATCTTACTAAAATGCCTAGGGACAATTTGGTCATTTCCAAAATGTCCAAGGGTGTTTTCGTCATTTCCCTTAAATCCTTCTGTACTGTTTCTAGTTAACATTTTACCCCAATATTTGACTGTGATTCCAAAAATTTGGGGTGTTACAAAGGGGATGCCTTGGATTTTGTTGAAGGTCCTACTAGGGAAGACCCTAGAATTTTACGAACCTTTGCAAGTACCAGGACGCGTCCGCCCTGGATTTTAATGATGCTTGCCATGGATAAAACCCTGGTCAAATTGTCAAGACGTGGTCTTGAGTCTCTGTTGAAGCTGGACCTAGAAGCTAGAAACATACTCAAGCAATAATATAGTCAAGGATTTTGTAATATTGACGTGAATAAAAGACAAAAAGGATATGTTTATTTATGTAATTTGGAATACATCTTATTATTCTTCGGATGTGCCTCGTTAAAACCTTTTCAAGTGAAAAACCCAGTGGGAAAAAAAGACTTGAAATAGGAAAAAGAATACATCATCCGGCCTTGATCTTCTTAGCTGAAATAGAACTCCAAGTGGGTGGCATTCCATGTTCTTGGAATGTCCTTGCCATTGAGTTCCTATAATCTGTAGGCGCTGTTGTCCAGGTTGGTGACAACTCTGAATGGGCCTTCCCAGTTCGGTCCAAGCTTGCCTGCATGAGGTTCCTTTCTAGCTTCTCCTCGGACACGCCAGACTAAGTCACCTGGCTAAAAAGTTTGAGGTTGTACTTTGGAATTGTATCTTCGTGCCATTCGAAGCTTGGCCGCTTCCTCTTTGATCTTGGCTATGTCTCGAAGTTCCTCGCGAGTTTCCAGTTCCACTCACATATTGTCTTCATTATGTTTTTCCTGAAAAAGCATTCTTCCGTCTTAAAGTTCCCCTAGCTCGACAGGAATCATAGCATCAGTCCCATATGTCAAGCGAAAAAGGGTTTCTTTCGTAGTACTTTGAGGCGTACAATGATATGCCCACAATATACTGGGCAGTTCCTCCCTCCAGAGCCCTTTGGACTTGTCAAGCCTAGTTCGAAGGGCTTTGAGAATCACTCTGTTTGCCGCTTCTGCTTGACCATTGGTCTGAGGGTGCTCAACGGATGTGACTAGATGTTTAATGCCCAGTCTGGTTAGGAAATCTTCATATGTCTGTGTTTTGAATTGCGTTCCATTGTCCATGATGATTGCATAAGGTAGACCATACCTGCATATAAGATTTTTCCACATGAAGCTTTCTACTTCAGTGGCAGTTATTTCTCTCAATGGCTTCGCTTCGATCCGCTTGGTGAAGTAGTCGATGGCCACCAATAAAAACTTTAGCATCCCAGGTGCTCTTGGAAACGGCCCCAGGATATCCATGCCCCACATGGCGAAGGGCCATGGGGATAATATCGTATGAAGGTTATTTGGGGGAATCCTTGGGATATCTGCAAATTCTTGGCATTTTTTGCATCTGCGCACAAAGTTGTAAGCGTCTGTCTTGAGTGTTGGCCAGTAGTATCCTGCACGTACTACTTTGGTGGCCAAGGATCGTCCCTCTGTATGGAGACCGCATATCCCTTCGTGAAGTTCTCTCAAGACGTAATCAGCCTGTGCTCTGTCCAGACACTTGAGTAGGGGTGCTATCAATCCTCGCTTGAATAACTCATTGTCAACGATGATGTAGTGACTAGCTTGCCGTTTTAACCACCTGGCCTCACTTTCATCCACTGGAAGTATTCCCCTTAAGAGAAAGTCCCAATAAGGGGTCATCCAAGTAGACTCTTGTGTTTGGACAGCCATCACCACTGAAGTGTCAATGGTAGGTTTCTGAAGGGTTTCCTGGATGATTGTTTTGAGATGTCTAGCCTTCTTCGTGCTAGCCAATTTGGACAGTAGGTCTGCCCATGCATTATTCTCCCGAGGTATGTGATGCATCTCAAAGCATTCGAAGCTGTCTATGAGTGTCTTTGCCAGGTGGTAATACTGGAGGAGGATCGCTTCCTTAGTTTGGTATTTGTCTGCTATTTGTCCTTGGACCAATTGAGAGTCGGAGTAGCATCTCAAGTATCGAGCCCCGACTTCCTTGGCGAGTTTGAGTCCTGCAATAAGTGCCTCATACTCGGCCTGGTTGTTGGAATCCTTGAAGTCAAACTTAAGGGCTTGTTCTAGCGAGATGTTGTCAGGTCCTTCAAGTATGATGCCTGCTCCGCTTCCCTGGACGTTGGATGCTCCATCCACGTAGAGATTCCACCAGTCTGGGATGGTTTCTTCCTTCCCAGTGAATTCGGCTAGGAAGTCCGCCATGAATTGTGCCTTTATTGGGCCGCGTGGCTCGTATCGAATGTCGAATTCTGACAATTCGATTGACCATGCTACCATTCGTCCTGCCAGCTCCGGTTTCTTGAGTACCTGTTTAATAGGATAATTAGTTTTAACTATTACCTGGTGACTCTGAAAGTACTGTCTGAGGCGTCTGGCAGAGGTGATTAGTGCTAAGGCTATCTTCTCGATCATCTGGTAACGTTTTTCAGCATCATGTAGCATGCGACTGGTGAAATAGATTAGGAGCTGACGCTTCCCTTCTTCTTGGATGAGTGATGAATTGATGGCGTCGTCTATTACGGAGAGATATAAAAGCAATGGCGTGTCTTGTCTAGGTCGACTCAAGACAGGCGGCACGGCGATCGTTTCTTTGAACGTCATAAAGGCTTGCTCACAAGTGTCTTCCCATAGGAATGACGTTGTTTTGGTGAGCAACCTGTAAAAAGGTTTTGCCTTCTTAGCCAGCTTTGGAAGAAGCCTGGATAGTGCAGCTAGTCTTCCATTCAGCTTTTGAACTTCATTAACATTGGTTGGGCTGCGCATCTGTAATATGGCTAAGCACTTGTTCGGATTGGCTTCAATACCTCGGTGTGTTATCATAAAACCGAGAAACTTGCCGCCTCCTACCCCAAATGTACATTTCTCAGGGTTAAGGCGCATGTCATACTTTCGGATTTCTCCGAATACCTCTTCCAGATCCGCTACGTGTTGGGCCACGCTCTGAGACTTGATAACCATGTCATCTACGTATACCTCGAGGTTGAGTCCGATCTGTCTTTTGAAAACACTGTCCATCAATCGTTGGTAAGTGGCTCTTGCATTTTTGAGGCCGAACGGCATGACCCTGTAACAGTAATTGGCGTCTTCAGTGATGAAGGCAGTCTTTTCCTCGTCTGGAGCGTGCATTCTGATTTGATTATAACCAGAATATGCATCCAGGAAGCTTAGGATGTGGAACCCGGACGCCCCATCGACGAGTCTGTCAATGTTGGGTAACGGGTATGCATCCTTGGGACATGCTTTGTTCAGATCTGTAAAGTCTGTGCACATACGCCATTTGCCACTAGCTTTTTTAACCATGACAACATTGGCAAGCCATGTCGAATATCGGACTTCTCTGATGAAGTTGGCCTTGAGTAGCATGTCAATTTCTTCCTTGACTGCTTTTCGTCGTTCTTCTCCCATATTTTGCTTTTTCTGTGCAACAGGCTTGGCTTGTGGACATATTGCTAGCCTGTGACATATGACACTAGGGTCGATGCCAGGCATGTCGGATGGTTGCCAAGCAAACAATGCTGCATTTTTCTGAAGCACATCAGCTATGTGCCTATATTCATGGTTGGTGAACCCTTTGCTGAGCTGTGTGCATTGTCCTGGTTTGGGACCTAGCTGTAGTTTGACTAACTCTTCGATCGGTTTTGGTCCTTTGTCTACATTATCATCGCGTGGATCCACATCGAAGGCTTGACTATCATGGGCTACAAACACTGTCAGTGTAGAGGGAAATACATTTTTGTCAATATTCATTACCTGGGTGGTACCCCCCGATGTGGTACCGTGTCTGACTGGTCGTCTGTTAGGAGGATATGGTGCCAGTTTAAGACTCTCGACATAGCATTGTCTGGCTTGCTTTTGGTCTGCCTTTATAGTGACGATTTCTCCTGTTATCATAGGAAATTTCATTTTTAAGTGAGGGGTGGAGACTGTAGCCCCCAACTCATTCAATGTTTTCCTACTTATCAGGACGAGATAGAACGTGTCAGCGTCTACAATGTTGTATCTAATCGTGAAAGTTCTGGATAACAGACCTTGACCAAAGGTGGTCATTAGGTCAACGTATCCCATCGTGTCAACTCTTTCTCCTGCGAAGCCCAAGAGAGATTTTGAGCAGGGCTGCATTGCTGATGATGAAATCTCTAGCTTCTGAAAGGTCTTCAAGTATAAAACGTCAGCTGAACTACCCTGGTCAATGAGAACTTTCGTCACCTTGAAGTTGGCGATGATGAGGAACACGACCATAGGATCATCTTGATGGATAGGGTCAATCCCTTCGAAATCAGCGTCCGTAAAAGTAATAGGAGGCAACCTTCGCATTGGCAGATTATTGACAGAGTTAATGTCAATATCTCTGATGGAATGCAGGTGTCTCTTTCGGGATTGGCTTGACGATCCTCCATAAGAGAAGCCCCCAACGATGGTATGAATCACACCACGAATTTGTTGATTGGGATCTTCTCTTTGCTGACGAGGGGGTTGCCTTTCGCGTCTGTGTTGCGACGGTCTTTGCCTCCCTTTGTCCTCTGTGTCGTCCCTACGTCTGTTGTTGTTCTTGAAGCGATCTTCGCGTCGTTCCTCTTGCCTGTGTGCTGGAGGGGGATTGTCGGGTTTCTTTATAAACCTTGACAAGTGTCCTGCTTGGATGAGTTCTTCGATCTTATCCTTCAGAGCAACACAATCTTCTGTACTGTGTCCAGCACCACGATGATACCTGCAATATTTGTTAGGGTGTCCTCCTATTCTGGAGGGAACGGGTAAAGTTACCTGGACTTCCGTATTGAATGCTTCGTCCATAACCATGGCTTGGTTAACCGTCAGGGGAGTATATCTTTCAAATCTGGGTCCTTTGGAGATCAGCTGCAGTTTGTATGATCTATGTTTCTTGTTATTCCGTCGAGGGTCAACAGGTGTTTCATGTTTATCGCGTTGTTGTCTAGCCTATCTAACCTCGTTACGGAACTTAGACATCTCTTCCATCTGGATGTAGCCTTTAGCTCTTTCCCGTATTTCGTCCATGCTAGAAAGAGGTTTCTTGCATAGACTATCCGCAAATTTACCAGGCCGTAGAGCCAACATCATGGAATGTAGCGCAACCTCAGGATTTAGACTCCTGATTTGAGAGGCAACATGAGAGAATCGTTCCATGAACTTACGTAGAGGTTCATTATCGGCTTGACGCAATGTTGCCAATGCAGCTAATGTCAACTTGTGAGTTCGACTTGTAGCATATTGAGCGCTGAATTTTTCGACAAGAGTGTCGAAGCTGTCGATGGATTGTTCAGGGAGATCACCATACCATGTTAACGCGACTCCCTTCAATGATGTGGGAAACACATGACATAATATGGCATCGTTGTTGGTGTACAGGTTTGCCTGCGAAAAGAAGGCATCAAGGTGCTCATCCAGATCCGTGGTTCCGTCGTACCTCTCCAAATGTAGAGGTTTTCAGTCGAATGGAATGTCGACCTCCATAATATGATCGACAAGCGGATTACGGCGGATGTTATTCCTTTCCTTCTGGTATCCCTGCATTAAACTGCGGGTTCCGGGAGGGTCTACATTCTGTCGAGGTTGCGACTTGCCTTGTGTCTGTTCTTCTCTGGTGGTTTGAGTATGTTAGTCCTCTCGAGTATGTCTTACCCGAGCTTCTTCGTGATCAGCTTTCAGTCTTTGGATTTCTTCCTGGTGTCGGCGTTCCATCTCCGCTATGCAGTTCTGGAGTTGTCGTACAGTGTCGGCATTCGTCATGGTAGTTTGTGGGGGGTTAGACGCGTCGACGGGGGTGTCGCGTCTAACACTGGAACGTGTGCTGACCATTGCCGAATGCTGGTGATTCGTTGAGATGTGAGGCCGCAGGGTAAGTTTTACCTGGGCCCCACGGTGGGAGCCAAATGTTCTCGCCGAAATTTGGAAATTCCACGTGTGGGCTTGATGTGGTCTTGGTGGACTCCAAATTCCGTGACGCCGGAGTAGAGTTAGGCTTTGCTCCGAGGAGGGACTTGCAAAACAAAGGAAAAACACTCCGACGCTCAAGTCAGAACATTAAATTTGTAAAGAAGGCCAAGTGTGGACTCGGCCTAAAGAATGGAGAGTGAGAGACTTGGGTAATGCATCCAAGTATAAGAGAGAGAGAGAGAGAGAGTGAATGAACGTTGAGTTCGAAGTATGAGTCGAGGGATGGAGAGTTTCAGATGGAGAGAGTGCACCTGGAGTGTTGTATTTATAGCGTGGAGTAGGCCTTGGGCCTTTGCTTATAGATAATCTATTGATAAGATAATAATACAGATAATAGCAGGCAGTTATCTTAATTTGAATTAGAGATAATGTGTACCTTGTTGATATATTGTTACTTGGAGAATAAGTAACAATTAGTAGATAAGTTCTTAAGAAATGATAAGATAAGGAGATTGCACTTATTTGAATATCCTTGCAATGAGGTGTACGTTGAGCAAGTAGAATGAAAGTCGCGGATGTCCGGGCTCTTGGGTGAGGGTCGACGTCCATGTTCATGCGGCTGTGTTGACAGTCAGCCCGGACCACATGTCCGGGCTGCCCCATGAAGACTGAGCAAGCGCCTATTATAAGGATAATGTTGATGCTGAGGCTGGCCACGTGCCCCTAGGCCCTTATGATATTGCCACGTGTAATTTTACTATTTTGGACTGTACAAAAAGCTTGCACCACCATCAACGAATCACATTCCAACCACAAGTTTCTCCAACTCTTCTCATGAGTTATTTCTGTTGTTGTAATCACAGCAGAAATTTTCGTAAACAGCACATGTTTAATGCCTAAAAAAGAAGTGAAACAACCCATTGTACCTCTGGTGATTTCGAAAGATACCACCACAACCCACTATGCCTGGAGATCCTGCAGGTATCTCTCTTTATCATGTTCCTTTTTGGGTGCAATTTCACAATCTACCAATTGGCTTTATGGCTCATGAAGTAGGATTAAGCATTGGAAACTTTCTAGGCAAGTTTTGGAGTATGACAAAAACAATTACACTCATCTTTATCATTCATACATGCGAATACGTGTTTTATTGGATGTCCTTAAACATCTTAAGAAATCCAAGAAAAAAAAACTTGGTGGAGAATCAAAATGAGGTCTTTTTCAAATATGAGAGATTGGAAACTTACTACTACCTATGTAGGGTGATGGGTCATGTTGACAACTCATGTGCAAAGTTACTTATGATTGAAGAAGATACTGGAATCAAACAGTAAGGGCCTGAACTTCGCGTACTAATATGCTAGTTCACGTTACCTTTGTAATGACATCAATGGAGGTCCAATCTTCCAACCATCAGCTGATGCAAACGAATAGGAACAAGACACTAATGACGAGGGACCCGATGCCATTATTACTAATGATGAGGGGGACAACAAACATTCTAAATTACTGGCAGAAGTTTTCAAAAACCCAAAATTGATTGCCATGAGTTCAAAAGCGGATTTATTACATAATGATGAGGCCATTTAGCACTTAACTTGATTTTATGGCTACCCTGAACGTGATCCTAGACAAGATTCTTGGAACCTGCTTCGTTCCATTGCTTCTTCCTCTCTATACACTTGGTGCATCATTGGAGATTTCAATGATCTCCTCTCTAACGATGACAAGTGTGGCAACTCTGCTGTATGAACTATCTAATACAAGGTTTTTGTCAGATTGTTCTGGATTGTAACCTCCATAATCTTCCAATGGAGGCTTACAAATACACTTGGGCGCGTAGACGTGGAAAATTTGATGGCGTTGAAGAAAAGTTTGAGAGAACATTGGTTACGGCAAAAGAACCAAAATAATACTTTTTTAATAAATATTTACCAATAAGGGGCGCTTTCAGATTTATTTACCAAAATGGGGCTGTGTAACATGCCTGAATTAGGCATGTTACAACATGCCTAGATTGGGCGTGTTGTAACATGCCTAATTCAAGCATGTTACAGCTGCCCCATTTCTATAAATAAGGCCCCCCCCCCTCCCCATTTCCTTCATATCCTAGCTTCCAGTGTTCTCTGTCTCTGCTAAATTGCCAACCATTCTGGTGTTTTTTAGTTTTTCAGAGACTTTTGAAGGTGTTGTGAGTGACGAGAAACATGAGTTCAAGTGGTAATTCTGTTCGCTTCGTGTTATATTGGAATGGAAGAAAATATCAAGGCCAACAGGGTGTCATTTTTGAAGGGGAAACACGAGGAACCACTGTGAGGCGTACATCAACCCTTATTGAATTGCATGAAAAGATACGGCAAAGATTACGTCTGAATAGCAACCAGTCAATCACTTTACTGACGGGAAGATTATGGCAACACGAGAAGTTCATGGGGTTTCAAATAATGGATGATGAAGATGTGGAGTTGGTACTAGATGAATTTTGCAACCAGGGAAGGAAAGATTTTTTGGAGTTGTACGTGGATATTACAGGAGTTGAGGATGTTGTTTTACCCCTCCAGGCAGTTCCACATCGTACATCATCATATGCTGCTGGAGGGGCATCGATGTTGCTGGAGGGGCACCATTTGTTGGCGGAGAGGAACACGTGTCTCAGGAGGATTCACATGACCCAACTTGGGTCATGGATGAGGATGAAGAGGATGACGATGATGAAAATATCGCAATAGAAGATCGGCTTCTTGAGGAGGATGCTAGTGCGTCGGATGAGGATGCTGGTGTGCATCAGGAAGATGTTAATGTCTGGCCATCTCAAACTTGTCATCATGCGGAGGGTGGTTCGAGTCAACCAGAACAAGGTAAATAAGTTGACGATGTGAATGAGAATGTTTTGTCATTTAATTTGTTTTATATTGTTTGTTAATATGCTTTTGAATGTCCATTAAATGATGTTCTTTTGTTAGGTTAAATAAGTGTATGTTGTTTAACCAAAAGTGTTTGTACTGTATTGTTTGGGTTAAATAGTTAGGGTTTGGTTGGGGTATACGGCTTTGTGTTGAGGTGTAGGGTTTGGTTCAGGTTTTGGGCTTTCTGTTGAGGTGTAGGGTTTGATTGGGGTTTAGGGTTTGGGGATTCGAATGAGGGGTTAGGGTTGTGTCGGCAATCGTGCATGGTGTTTAGGGTTTGGATGGCTTGGTTGGGGTTTAGGGTGTTGTGTTGAGGTTAGGGTTTGGTTGGGGTTTAGGTCTTGCTGTTGAGGTGCAAGGTTTGATTGGGGTTTATGGTTTGGGTATTCGGGTGAGGGGTTAGGGGTGTATCGGCAGGCGTACATGGTGTTTAGGGTTAGGGTTGAAGTTGATTTCTTTTTAGTTAATTTTTATGTAGATATTTATAAACGTTAAGTGATTCATTTTTTGGTAAGAATTTGTGTTGCTAGTGCTTTGTAGTTGATATCGTTAATTAAACGGATGTTCAATGTGCAGCTGCTGAGGTGATTCCTTTCTGGCAAGGAATTCCTCATTATACATATATTGATTGGAGTTACCCACCCGAACAAGACTCTTTTAGCGATTCCGATTCTGGTTCGGGTTCGAGTTCAGGATTAGTGCAGGTCCGTGGCAACTAGGGGAAGATTTGTTTGTCAAACAAGAATTTGACTCGAAAAAGGAAGCACAATTAGCAGTAAAGCATAACTTGATGAAGGAGCATCAAGAAGCAATTGTGGTAGAGAGCAAGCTTGACAAGTTTTCCATGAAGTGTGTTGCGCATAGTGATGGTTGCCCTTGGAGGGTTAGGGTTATTAAACCAGTTTTTCGAGAGAACTGGGTTGTTTCAAAATGGGGTGGAAAACACACTTGCTTGAATGATCATATTTCACAGGGTCACAGACAGCTTGATGCTGACTTAATTGCTTCACTGGTTGTTGGTAGGTTTTAATTTACTGTGATGTATTTCGAAAACATGTTTGTTTTCAAAGCATGTTGTTGATATGATTGTTAAACTTTTTTTTTTTAGGAATGATTAAGGAGGAACCATCAATGTCAATCTCATTGGTTCAGGAGAGGATTACCAACACATTCGGATTTAAAGTTTCTTATCGAAAGGCCTGGTATGCGAAGCAGAAAGCAATGGCAATGGTTTATGGGGACTGGGTAGAATCTTATGCATTCTTGCCCAGGTGGTGTAACTACATGCTTCGTTTTGCCCCAGGTTCTTATTTTGATATTCAAACGAATGATTACTTTGTTGGAAATCGGCTGGTACAGGCAAAGCGCGTGTTTCATCGCATATTTTGGACTTTTGGACAGTGTTGCGAGGCGTTTAACTATTGCAAGCCGATCATCCAAGTTGATGGGACTCATTTATATGGCAAATATAAAGGAAAATTGTTGGTTGCCACAACTCAGGATGGGAATAATGAATGCGTTCCTTTGGCATTTTCCGTGGTTGAGGGGGAGACGCTGGAAGCTTGGAATTACTTCCTTTCTAACATTCGCTTCCACGTTACTCGCATGCAAAATATATGCCTCATTTCAGATCGCATGACAAATGTGCGCTGCATATGTCGTTTTACATTATTGTTCTTATTACAAATTAACGTTCTGTTTAGGGTTTAGGGATTGTTGTTTAGGGTTTAGTCCTTATATTACGGTTTAGGTCTTCGGTTATAGACTTAGGCCTTATATTACATTGTCTTTAGTAATATTGAGTAATTAGTTTTCCAATTCAAGTTTTGCCTTAGCAAGCACTTCCTTAGCTGCAATTTTCTTTTCTTTTCTCTGTTCACTTGGCTTCCTTGAACATAGCAATTGTCTATGCCGATATGATGCTTCAAGCAAAGCTTCGGTCTTGACATAGTCATCTTGGAGTTGAGGAAATCTCATTTTCTCCTCCTTAAAGAAATCTCAGTTTTACCAGTTGAAATTTGAGTTCATTGATTATCTCTGCTAATTGCAAGCTGGTTACATTGAACAAGACCATTAGGAATACTTGTCTACTCACGAACATTTATTGGATTATTGGATGGGAAAACGCATGTGATAATGACAGACACAATGAACGTGAATAATACTAAATCAAAATGGACACAAACACATACAACAATTGAAATCATACAACGAAAAATAAATAGCACAAACAAATGTAACATACATAATAGTTACAATACACATCATTAAAATAAATAGTACAAACGAAAGGTAGAAGCAAGCGACTAAAACTAAGACAATGGTGGCCACTGTTGACGACGCGCTTGCCGATCAGGTTGCCTCCGTCTTCGAGGTTGCTGGGAACTGCCTACCTCGGCTGGGTCTGCCTGAGAAGGGCCTGCCTCATGTGATGGGACATATGGAGCTGCATACGGAGTGCCATGGTCTGCATACAATGGCATATGATGCTCAGCAGGTTCGGGCACATATGGTGCATCTGTTGCCCAACCCCCACAACCTGTTGTGGCCATATCAAACTCCATGAGCATCTGATCGACGTTGGTATGAGTCCATCCAGCGGGAACATTCCCAAAGCCAACATCTTCATATTGGCCCTGCGTATGTGCCTCAGTAGGATCATGGTTTGGTGACATTAAGCCCTGCATTGGGGGGGGAGGTCAATGTGCTGCTCCCTTTGCCAACAGCGAGTGAGAAACGGTCTGAGTTTACGAACCCAGTTTTCTTCTCATTTTCCACGAAGTGAAAAGTCGTGCACACCCTTCACCTTCATCGCAGGACATGGGATTGGCTGATCCCTCCCAAATTGCCGCATGCATCTGTCCGGCTGGGAAGCTTCAAATGTGTGGAAACAAATAATCGGCATTGATGTCATCCACAACAATCGCTCATGGTCAAATGCACCAACAAAATCGTAGTCCCCATATGGTTCCCAGATAACCTGCACATAAAAAAAAATGTTAGCTTATTTTATGTAATCACATGTACCAAAAGTGCAAACTAAACAAGCACTATATAGACGTTGTCCCGAGTGAGGGCATCGAAGGTCGTCCTGTAGTACACCACCTCGTGCAAGCTAAGCCGGGGTAGCCCGTTAAACCTGTTAACAAAATAACTAACATTAAACAATGTAGGGCTTAATTGTTAAGATTGGTATACAATGAACATGTACTGATACATACTTGTGTCCAAAATGCGCTCGTGGGTCCGTAGGCTGCGGAATACATGGAGCAATTGGTGGGAATCTCAGCCACGCCCACGCCTGAAGCAGCATATGGCATCCACCAATGTGCTTCCTGGATGCATCTGTACACTCGCACATCTCTCTAAACAGATGTGCAAGGACCGCAGAGGCCCAGCTGTATCCTCGGATCTCTGGGAAATCCCCAACCAACAAAGGGATATAGCGTGCTGCCATCACGCTACCTCCAGATCGATCGCTCAGCAGCCATGCACCAATAAGGCGAGCAATGTGCGCCTTTGCAAACCGTGTCACATTGACAAAATCTTTATCCAACTCACCCCAATCCCCAAAATTCCTATCGAAGTAAGTCAGTCGTATGTATCCACCGGTCAGCTCTGTTTCCTCGTCAGGTTCTTGACCGAAAACGTCCTCAATCACCTCCGGCCAATCCGACAAAGTCACTCCAGTGACGACATTGCCAGCCGTGGGCAATCCCAAAATACCAGCCACATCTTGTAACATGATAGTCATCTCTCCATGTGGCATGTGGAACGTATGGGTCTCTGGCCTCCATCGCTCAACCAGAGCACTAATCAGCCCAACATCAATCTAAAACAATATCGTTAATCAATTGACAAGTATAGTTATCGTTAAATCAAATTTGATTACTAATATGAGGTGTTGCATACCTGAATATGTCGCATGCGTGCAACATGAAGAAAGCCAGCGTCCCTCAACATATCAGAAATGACCTAAGGAATGTTGTCATATGCTGGTCCCCCCGACAGCTTGCCACGTCGAGTCTTTAGTAATCGTATTGTGTCCTCGTTCCACACAGCTTGTGAAACATGGGTACGCTGAGTACACCTACGCAAAGCGCCCTATCTGTACGGGGTAGGAACCACATAGGATGTCGGATCCATCGGCTCAGCCTCATGATCCGATATAGAGCGCGGCGAATCAGATCCAGATAAATCGGCCATGTTATCAATAACTTCATACACCAATAAAAAATCCGTTTTAACAATTATGTACAATTCACAAATCATTAAAACAACAAATTTCTAAACACTACACCCGATTCGGCCTACAACCATAAACCCTAATCACTGCGCCCCGAACCCTGAACCAAACCCTAATCCATGCAACCAGAGCAATGACGCCAACCCTACCCCAACCCTAGCCTAAACGTCACATACCTGTCCAACCAAACTCTAAACCCTAAACCCTAAATCCTAAACCATACCTGGCCAACCAAACCATAAAGCCTAAACTGCACACCATTGTCACATGACCATGAAACCCAACCCTACCCCAACCCTAACCCAAACGTCACGTCCCATGCCCAGCAAACCTAAATTTTAAATTCTAATCATTTTAGCCAAACACTACAGTACCAAACACCTAAACAATTTTCTATCCACCTAAATTTATGTCACTAACAAATTAACATCATCCTAACATTTTTCTAATAAATAAATCTTAAATCCTAAACTAAAACAATTATTGAGTAACCTAACATCTATTTTGCTAAAAAATAAGTACATGCATCATTAACAATATAAATAACTAAATAATAACAACATCACTAAAAGGCAGAGCAAAGCGCTTACTTGTTCGCAGGATTTTTTCTGAAAAAATTCTCAATTCAGTAGAGCTTCGCTGCACAAAATATCCATCGAAAACTCTAGAGAGAAGGCAGAGCACTTCTAGAGAGATAGTGGAAAGTGAGGAAATGGTGGGGGGGCCTATTTATAGAATTGGGGCAGATGTAACATGCCTAATCCAGGCATGTTACACAGCCCCAATTTTGTAAATAAATCTGAAAGCGCCCCTTATTGGTAAATATTTATTAAAAAAGTATTATTTTGGTTCTTTTGCCCGTTGGTTACTGTGGAATGGATTGATATGTTTCCAAATTTCAAACTCTAATGGAATTTCTTCCAAGTTTGGTCATTCTCCCATTATTGTGTCTCAAAGATGAAAAAAAAAATCCCCAAAAAATTCAGATTTGAGAACTCATGGCTCTTGGAACCAGAACTTGGTAATATTTTTGAACAAGGTTAGGTAAATTCTAAATCCAAAGATTTCCTTTTGAGAATTAAATCTTGCTATGGTAATATGAACCGGTGGGTTCACCAAATTCAATTGAAATTTCTAACTCAAATAGATGCATACAGATGTGAATTTTCTGAGGAAATCCAATGATCCTGATGCAGCTTCGAAGTATTCAAAAACAAATGAAAAACTAGACAAGTTAATTGCCCAACATGACCCCTATTGGAAGCAAAGAACTAAAGCTTTTTGGCTAAAAGATGGAGACTACAACACAAAATTTTTCCACTCTACTGCCTCTGCAAGGAAAAAATACAATACCATCACCTCTCTAACAAATAATGATGGGTGATATTGCTTTGTCGAGACGCATCAAAAACAATTTTACTAAGCTAATTCTGCAGCACAGAGCTAACCTAGGTCGACTCAGAGACACGATCAATATGGTTCTAGCTTCAAATCATTGGTTATTATAAGGAGGGATTTTTGTCGAACAGTTGATGTGCGTAAAGTAAAACATGCAAGAACACAAACTAAAATTAAAGAACAATGCAGAAATTAACAAGATTATCAAGGAATAAAGTAAAACAGATGAGAAAGCATCAATTCAATTCACCAACCCAAGTTATTTAAATCATCATCATTCTCATATATTGATTCTATCATGAACATTCATTCAATCTCAATAGAAGCAGTTCAATCGACTCTACTCCTAAATTAATTGAAACCACAACCCTAACTGAAATATCATTCAATTAATCTTGTGATTATCATTCGAAATTAGGACATGAATCCATAATCCTAACTCGCTTTCAATCCTAAATGCAATCATAATCATGAAAACATAATAGAAATTGAAGAAGAAGGTGAACATTCAAATAGAATTTGAAATACCAAACCAGAACTCCAATTCTTCCCTTGCTTGAGATGGATCCTTGGATTGATTAATGATTTAGCCTCCCATGATCATCACCATGGAAAGCCCCATGAAATGAGTGCAGTAAAATAGAAGGATAGCAAGATGAAAATGAAGAAGATGAAGAACAATGAAGAACAAATGAGAGAAAATAAAGAACAAGAGTTTGATCCTAAAAACTAAAAGAAAGAAAAGTAAAAACTGTTTTTATTGAATGTAAAAGTGCTCTCTAAGTTTCACTAAAGTCACTAATATATGTAGTGACTGAGTTCTGAAAATAAAATGGGCCACAAACAAACCCAACAATCTAATTATTTGCTATTTACAACCATGAAAGTCAAATTCGCAGCCCAAAATTACAAGTGCAGAGGTGCTAACTTCAAAGCTTAAAATGACCCTCTAAATGATAGAATTGGCCTCGGGCTATTTCTAGCAAACTTGTAGATCTTTTCTTTATCTTTCTAGGGACTCCTAGAACGCTCCATTCGAAGATCCGTAGCACTTTATAGGTCCTGCACAAGTCAGATACATCAAGTGAGCAAAAATCCGAAAATACGCAACAATTAGCAATTAAGCCCATTTACTTGCCTAGGCCAAAAACTGAATTAGAATGGAAAAATAAAAGTCCAAAAAAGGTCAAACAAGCTAAGAATGATAGACAAAAATTTAACTAAAATCACTCTATCAATGGGGTCGTTTACCACAACCACAAGGAAATTTGCAATATCTCTAAGAATTATTTTGAATCTCTATTCTCTTGAAATTCAAATCTTAATTATTTTGATCTTGATCATATCCCTCAAAGAATTTATGAGGAAGACAATGATGTTTTGATGGCCTATCTTTCTATGCAAGAGCTCAAAAATCTTTATCATATGGACCTAGATAAATCTCTTTGCCAAAACGAACTAAACCAAACCTTCTTTAAGAAATTCTAGCACTTGCTCAGCCCTAAAATCCATTGTGTTGTTACTAGTTGGCAAGAAAATGGCCTTTTTCCACCTCAGGTAAACAATACTACCATTTTTCTTATTCCCAAATGCCAAAATCCATCTTCTATGAAAGATTTTAGACCTATCTCACTTTGTAACCTCCTTTACAAAATTATTTCCAAATCTCTAGCCAACACACTAAAACCTTTCTTGTCCAAATGTATTTCCCAAGAGCAAGTGGCTTTTGTGGAGGGTCATTCTATTGTTGATACTGTTTTGGTTTCCTTAGAAATTATTCACCACATGAAATGTAAGGTCAAAGGAAAAGTGGATGAATTTGCTTTAAAGCTTGATATCAACAAAGCATTTGACAAACTGGATTGGAACTTCTTGCTAAGTGTAAAGATGGGATTTCACAAAAAAATGGGTGGACTACATGAAACTTTGTCTTGATTCTGTTCAATATTCAATGATGCTCAATGAGGATTTTATAGGACCTATTTCACATGGAAGAGCACTAAGACAAGGTAACCCACTATCGTCTTACCTATTCATTATTTACACTCAGAGTTTATCATGTCTCCTTAAAAAATATGAGAGCAAAGGAGAGTTACATGATATTAAGGTGTGTATTGGGGCTCCTACCCTTTCACACCTTTTATTTGTTGACTATTGTTTTCTATCTTGCAAGGATAATGAAGAAGAGTCAACCATTCTTAAATCTATTCTTGATTCCTATGGCAAGGACTCGGGTCAAGATATCAATTTCAACAAATTAGAAGTATTTCATATCCACAAAGGCATAAATCTCCTCATCTCTTGGAGTTATTGAGTGCATTGGTACTGGAAACTACCTGGGTTTGCCATCTATTGTTGAAAGAAACAAAAAGGTTGTTTTGGCTTCATTAAGGACAAAATGTGGAAGAAAATCAATCACTGGTCAAGGAAATCCTCATAAAATTTTGTGCTCAAGCTATTTCATCTTATTGCATGAGTGTTTTCCTTCTTCCCATCTCATTAGAGGATGATTTGCAAAAAAATGATGAATTTTTTTTGGTGGGGAAAAAAAGTGGTTCAACAAGGGGTATCAACTAAGTGTGTTAGGATAAGCTAACTCTTAAAAAAGAAAATGGAGGAATTGGCTTTAGAAATCTTCATGCTTTTAACTTGTCTATGCTAAGGAACCAAGGTTGGAAATTTGTTACTAACCAAGATGTTATAGTTACTAAAGTGTTCAAAGCTAAATATTTTCCCAATGTAGATTTCTTTGATGCCAACCTTGGGCATAATTGAAGCATTTTTTGGTGTAGCATCCACACTTCATAGATAATGATAAGAGAAGACATAAGATGGAGAATTGGTAATGGGGATTTGGTTAATATTTGGAAAGAACCTTCGTTAAAAAATGAAGGTAATCACTATGTTTCATCTATTCCTCCTTCTGGTCTTGAACAAATGAATGTTAGTACTTTAATTGATCATGCCACAAGCTTTTGCAAAATTGACATCATGTCCCAAATTCTAAACCATGATGACATTCACAATATTCAGAATTTGTCTCTTTTAAACACCTCTGGTAGTGATGACAGAATCTGGATATTTACTTCAAATGGACGTTATATTGTTCGTTCTGCTTATCATAACATACTGGATAGTTTGATTTTAAATGATAATTACAAAATAGATGCCAATTGGAAGAAGCTTTGGTCCCTGCTAACACCTCCAAAAGTGAAGCACCTTCTTTGGAGGATTCTCAGACAATGCCACCCCTCAAGGCAAAGGCTTTTTACCAAAGGAGTTCATTGTCCTGCAACTTATGCTTTCTATGAAACCAATCTGGAAAATGACAAGCATATATTTTTCGGGTGTGAAAAGGCAATCTTGGTGTGGCAACAAGCTGGACTATGGTTTACAATCAGCAGCAACATTCATCAAGCAAAAGGTATAACATATTTGCTCTCTAACTTGCTGAATTCTATTGCCTTAGACTCCCTTTGTAGTAAAATCAGTATCATTCTTTGGAGTTTATGGAGACAACGGAACGACAAAGTATCAAACGACTTGGAGATGCTTCCTAACATAGCTGTCAACCAAGCTTTTCAAATTTTGTCAGAGTGGCAGCAAGCTTGTTCTTGCAACAACAATCCCATTCAACTGCATGATCATCAACCAGCACAAGTATGGCAAAAACTGGAACCAGGCAAGGTGACATGCAACATAGACACTGCAATTTTCAAAGAGCATCAGAGTTTTGGTGTTGGCATTTGCATTAGAGATCAGAACGGCAAATTCTTTGCAGTGAGGCATTCCAGAATAAACAGAAGTGGAAGCATAGGGTCTCCTTCAAGCTTTGACATGGCTGAAAAACTTAAATTATCAAAACATTGTGTTTGAGATAGATTGCAAGGCAATTTTGGATGGTGTTTAAAACACAACTCTAACCCATTCTAATCTTTATATTCCCATGCACAAGTGTAAACTTTTTTTTTCTTTTTTTTCAAACTAGTTTTGTTAAGAGACAAATAAATTTTGTTGCGCATTTCCTAGTAAGAGCATCAATTTTGTATGCTAGCTATCATATCCTCCATGGCATTCCTTATTGTACCTCTGATTTTGTTTTGAATGAGATGTCTTGATGTGTAGCTGAACCCACTAGCCATTAGTTTTCCCAAATCTACCTTGCAATGAAACTTAATCTTCAAGCAAACTTCAAGAAGCTGTCCAGCAATTCACGAAATTTGTGGATGTTCGGATGCTTATAACTACAGCAATGAAAGATGGAAGAAAGTTTAGGGATGAAGGTGAAAGATACCATGGAGAAGCTCTCCAATAAGTCTAGGAAGAATCACCACAATAGCTTGAAGCCATTGATTAGAAACAAGAGGTTCTTGCACAAGAACAAGAGAGAAACTCTCACGTGCAATATTTTTAGCTTCTAAGTGCAGCCAACAAGTTTACTAAGTTGCTACACAAATTACACACAAGTGCACCTACCCCTCTTTACACAATTGCACTAAAAAACCCTTTTTATTGTTTCTACTTTTTCTTTTAAAGTGCTGAATGTAACTGGAATTAAATTGGACTTGAGACATCAAAATCCATCCCTTGTTATCCTTGAGCTGATGTGCTTCATGCGTGTCCAAATTAGCCTTGATGTGGTCTTGAAGTGCTTGAGTTCTAGTCCTTGTCATGGGTCCTTTAACGCTCACCAAAGGAAGTACTTCAAGCTCTCCTTCTAGACCTTTAGCTTGTCATGGACCTCCATCATCCCCTGCTTCTTGAAAAGAACTTGACCTCAAGTTTGCTTCCTCACTTGTACCTACATCATACAAAGAAAGATCACAAACATTGAAAGTATTACTCACACCATACTCACTAGGCAATTCAAGTTTGTAAGCATTGTTGTTGATCATCTCTAAAATCTTGAAAGGTCCATCTCCTCTTTGTTGGAGTGATAACCGATGTCGTATCGCTTCAAAACAATTAAACTACGCTAATTATGTAGCACAGGATTAACCTAGGTCGACTCAGAGACACAATCAATATGGTTCCAACTTGAATTCACTAGTAAATAATAGGGGGATTTTTATCGAACAGTTTGCATGCGATAAACGAAAATTGCAGAAAAATGTAGCAAAATAGAAACTAACAAAATTGACAATAGGTATTCTAAAATAGATTGAAAAGTATCAATCCAATTCACCAAAACAAGCAATGTGAATTATCATAGTTCTCAGATAATGATCTTGTTATGAAAGTTCATTCAATTTCATTAGAACCAGTTCAATCGAATTAACCCCTAAATTAATTGAAACCACAAACCTAATTGAAATATCATCCAAATAATCTGTGATTAAAATTCAAAATTTGGAAACGAATCCATAACCTAATCCATTTTCAATCATAAACACATTCATAATCATGAAAATTGAATAGAGGATTGAAGAAGAAAGTGAACATTCACACAGAATTTGAAATACCAAACCAGAACTCAAATTCTCCTTACTTAACTGGATCCTTGGATTGATTGATTGTTTAGCCTCCCATGATCATCATCAATGAAAGGCCCATGAAATTGGTGCACGAAAATGGAAGAACAAAAAACAAAAATGAAGAAGAAAATGAAGAACAATGAAGAACAATTGAGAGAAAATGTTTTGATTCTGAAAACTTCAAAAGGAAATATAAATTTTGTTTTTGCTAAAATGTAGTGTATTTTTCACTCCCTAATTGAACTAGCATATAGTGGCTAAGTCAATAGGAAAGGATGGGCCATGAGTAGGCTCATCTAATCTAACTAATTATGCTAATTACACCAATAAAAACGCAACTCGCAGCCCAAAATTCAAGTGCAGAGGTTCTGACTTCCAAGCCTAAAATGACCCTCAAAATGATAGAATTGGCCTTGGTTTATATCTGACAAAATTGTAGATCTTTTACTTATCTTTTCAGGGACTACTCATATGTGCCATCTGGAGTTCCGTAAAGCTCTCTAGGTCCTACACAAGGAAGATAGGTCAAGTGAGCAAAAAAATCCGAAAATAAGCAACAATTAGCAATTAAGTCCACTTGTTTGCCTAAGACAAAAACTGAATTATAATGAGAAAATAAAAGTCCAAGAGAAGTCAAATAAGCTAAGAAGAATAGAAAAATATTTAACTAAAAATGTTCAATCATGGAGCTTGGATTTCCTTTCATGAGGAAATCTATCCTTCCTCAAATGAAGCCACACCAAATCTCCTTCATTAAAGATCACTTGCTTCTTGTGCTTATTGTCTTGCTTTACATATTGTTCCATTTTCCTGTCCACATGTGCTTTCACCTGTTCATGCATTTTCCTAGCATAAGAAGCTTTAGACAAAGCATCATGATTAATCATAGAAGAAGTGTTAGGTAAAGGCAATAAATCAAGAAGAGTTAAAGGATTAAAGCCATAAACAATTTCAAAAGGAGATAAGGAAGTAGTCTTGTGAACTACTCTATTGTAAGCAAACTCAATGTGAGGTAGACACTCCCACCAAGTCCTCAAATTGCCCTTGTGACAAGGAATAAAGTGTGTCATCTTTGAGATCCTATCAACAACAACAAATATAGAATCCTTTCTCCTCTTGAATCTTGGAAGACCAAGCACAAAATCCATAGAAATATCAACCCAAGGGGAGTTAGGAATAGGCAAAGGTGTATGCAAACCATGAGGCATTAATCTAGATTTAGCTTTATGACAAGTAATACATTGAAATGCAAGCTTATGCAAATTATGCCTCATTTTTGTCCCAAAGAAATGTTCATGTAAAATAGCCAAAGTTTCACCTACACCAAAGTGTCCCTTTGAATTGTTCTTATTAGCTTCCCTAATGAAGAGTTCTCTTAAAGGAATTTTAGGAACACATAGTCTCTTTTCCTTTTCAACATGTAAACAAAGAGAGTTAGAAATCAAATAATGAAGAGGTTGTCTTGCTAATAACACTTTTTTGACATCTTTTCCTCTCAAGAATAAACTCTCTATAATCTCATGAATTTTTTTGCTCTCATTTTCTTTCACTTTTCTTTTCTTCTCATTAGTGTTTCTCTTGGGTAGCTCACTATTTTTGCCTCTTTTTGTGACATCAAGTGCAGCATTTTTTTTCAACTCTTGAATTCTCTTTTCTTTCATCCTCACTTGATCCTCACACACTTGTCTAGGAGTCAAAGGCCTCAAAATAATTTTCTTGCGTAAGTGCTCAAACTCAAAAGTGTTCTCCATGCCATTGTGTATCACTTTTCTGTCATATTGCCAAGGCCTACCAAGAAGAATATGTCTAGCTCCATAGGTACAATATCACAAAGAACCTTATCATTATAAGCATTAATAGAAAAACGAATGAGCACTTGAGAATTTACCACCACTTCTCTACTTTCACTAAGCCATTGTAGCTTGTATGGCCTTAGATGCTTTGTGGTTGGCAAGTGTAATTTCTCAACAAGTCTTGTACTAGCCACATTGGTGCAGCTCCCTCCATCAATGATAAGTGAACATACTTTCTTTTCAACTAAGTACCTTGTGTGAAAAATATTTTCTCTTTGAGTCTCCTCTTTTTCTAGGCAAAAATTGTTCAACATTCTCCTTACCATCAAGAGATCACCCTCCTCGGCCTCCACTAGTGTAAGCTCTTCTTCTTCTTCACTTGAAGAACTATTTGAGTCACTTGAAAACTCACTCTTTATGCCTCCATCCTCAAGCAAAATAATAGTTCTTTTGTTGGGACATTGGGAAGCAATGTGACCCTTGCCAAGACACTTAAAACACTTGATATTGCTTGATCTTGTTGGAGTTGGACCCCCAATTTTTTTGCTTAAGCTCTCCACCTTTTCTTCTTTATTTTTCACATGAGAAACCTCCTTTTTAGGCTTGTCCTTCCAGCTGGACGTTGTAGCCCAATTGGAGAATTTGGAAGTTTTTCTCCTTTTTAGTTGTTGCTCCACCCTTTGAGCTTTGTGGACTAGCTCCTCAATTGTAGCATAAGAATGTAGCTCCATCACATCTTGAATTTCTCTATTCAAGCCATGAAGAAACCTAGCCATGGTTTCTTCTTGGCTCTCCATGATTGTAGCCCTTATCATCATCAATTCAATTTCCTTATAATAGTCATCAACACTCTTGTAGCCTTGGAAATGTCTTAGGAGCTTGTTGCGAACTTCTCTTGCATAATAAGTGGGAACAAATCTTCCTCTCAAGCATGCCTTCAAATCTTCCAACAATTTACTCTTTGTCTCCTCAACCTCCCTATGTCCATTTGAATTTGGTTCCACCACACCAAAGCATAGCCACCAAATTCTAGAGTTGCTAGAGTCACTTTCTTTTCTTCTTCAAATTGTTGGCATGAGAAAATTTGTTCGACTTTCATCCGGCACTCAAAGTACTCTTCGGGATCATTATTGCCAAGGAATTTTGGAATTTTTATTTTCACTCCACTCAATCCTCCATTCCTCCCATCTATGTCTCATATTATTTTCTCTTCTATTATTATTTTCTCTCTAATCACCCCTCTCATTCTCCTAGTCTCCATAATTTCCTCCATAAGAGGAAGCATACCCACTCACCCTTCTACTACCATGAGCCTCTCCATCCACACTTCCAATGAGATTACTCCTTCTTGGAGTCTCCCTTTGTAACTCCTCAAATCTTGCATTTGTTTTGGTTTGTAAGTCTTCCATTTATTTTGTCATGGCTTTCATCAACCTAGAGGTCCTAGGTGACAAAGCCTCATCTCCTATTAAGCTCATCCTTCAAAAGAAATGGTTAACAAAACACAAGTATAAGAAAATTCTTACCACTCTCTAAGTGGTTGTCACTCACACTCGTGTTTGCACACTTTATTTAGGCTCTTTCTTTAATGTTCTCTCTTGCCTTTTTACACTCTTGTTCCTCTCTATAATTCTTAAGCAAAAACTTCTAATCAAATCAAGCTTCTTTACTATAGTGAAACAGGAAACAATTCTAGGCTAGACTCAAGAGTCCAAGAACAAGAAAACTCTAAGACAAAACCTTGGAATTTTTAAGAGACAACCAATAAAAGCAAAAATATAGAAAAGCACAACTCTAATTGGAATTTAGTGAGACAACTCAAGGACATTTTTTATGGGCTATACCAAACTGCACAAGGAGGATATGCCAAATAAATTCAATTCCTAGAAGCCAAATTTCATCAAATTTGCATGTCATACAAGTTCACTTAATTTTGTGGTTCAAAGGGAATTTTGGAACTTGTAATTTTGTAACTTTCTTTGCTTCTAAATTCTGTTTTTCTTTGTAATTTTCCAGCCATAATTCAATAATGTTTGGTTGTCCACAAATTGTTTTTCTTTTGCAATTTTCTTGTTTCTTTCACAAAATTTTGTAAGCCTTTGTTTTTCTTTTTGTACAAGTTCAATAATCATCAAAGAAAATTTAATGAATCACGAAAATGATGTATAACAATTGCAAAATACCACTAACAAAAATTGACAAGAATCAAGACTAGAAAATTAGAAAATTATCAAAAACAAATGAAGAACATGAACAGATGAAATCACAAGAAACTTGAAGAACAACACAAGGATAGGTGGCAGAATCACTACACAAGCCAACACCACCAGAATTTTTCACAAGAACACAAGGAATAGAAGAAGATTTGTGGATTTTTTGATAGGTGCAGTTTTTTACCTTTGAAGAACTTTTAAAAACTGAACTTGAAGAAGAATTCCACAAGAATTAGGCTCTGGTATCACTTGATGTATGGTTGAACCCATTAGCCATTAGTTTTTCCAAATCTACCTTGCAATGAAACTCAATCTTCAAGCAAACTTCAAGAACACAAGTTGTCCAGCAATTCACGAAATTTGTGGCTATTTGGAAGCTTTTAATTGAAGCAATGGAAGATGGAAGAAAGGTTGGGGATGAAGGTGGAAGACACCATGGAGAAGCTCTCCAATAAGTCTAAGAAGAATCACCACAATAGCTTGAAACCATTGATAAGAAACAAGAGGTTCTTACACAAGAACAAGAGAGAAACTTTCACACAAATTTTCAAATTTGTGTTAATGAACCAAAGTTAGTTACATTCAATTTTGGGTAGCTATATATAGCCCACGAAATTACAAGGTAAATGCAAGGGAAATGCAAATTGAAATGAAGCTTGCACACTAATGGAGCCTAAGGCAAGCTTATTGAAGCTTGTGGTGCAAGCTTTACTAAGAGACTCTTGGTTGTTCCAAATTTGTCTAAGGTGCAGTATTTTTAGCTTCTAAGTGCAGCCAACAAGTTTACTAAGTTGCTACACAAATTACACACAAGTGCACCTAACCTCTTTACACAATTGCACTAAAAAAACCTTTTTATTGTTTCTACTTTTGCTTTTAACAAGTGTTGAATTTAGTTAGAATTAAATTGGACTTGAGACATCAAAATCCAGCCCTTGTTATCCTTGAGTTGGTGTGTTTCATGCTTGTCCAAATTAGCCTTGACGTGGTCTTGAAGTGCTTGAGTTCTAGTCCTTGTCATGGGTCCTTTAAAGCTCACCAAAGGAAGTGCTTCAAGCTCTTCTTCTAGACCTTTAGCTTGCCATGGACCTCCATCATAACTAACTTTGATTCATTAATACAAATTTGAAAATTTTTGTGAGAGTTTCTCTCTTGTTCTTGTGCAAGAACCTCTTGTTTCTTATCAATGACTCAAGCTATTGTGATGATTTTTCCTAGACTTATTGGAGAGCTTCTCCATGGTATCTTCTACCTTCATCCCTAACCTTTCTTCCATCTTTCATTGCTGCAATTAAAAGCTTCCAAACAACAACAAATTTCGTGAATTGCTGGATAGCTTGTGTTCTTGAAGTTTGCTTGAAGATTGGATTTCATTGTAAGGTAGATTTGGGAAAACTAATGGCTAATTGGTTCAGCCATACATCATGTTTTAAGTTCCTTCCTCTCAAAAAAAATTCAAAGTTCACACAATGCAAATTACATGATTATAATTGATTGGAAATAATTAAAATATAATATTTTACAATTAGGTATAATTGATTTGAATATTTATAATTAATTGGATTTAATTAATATATTTTTTATAATTGATTAGATTTAATTCATTTGAATATTTATTGTTAATTGGAATTACTATCTGTCAAATTAAGTTTTAGTTATATTCATACGATTATGATGAACATTCATAGGGAATAATTAAAATTGAATACTCAATTGTTAGATTACATGTAATTGACCTATTACAAATACCACTCAAATATTCAATTTTGTATGTATTAATTTAATACATTTTTCAAATAAATGAATTTTCATATTAATAAATATATTCAAACATTTTTATTGAAAAGTAATTATTAAAATTTCATATCTGAAAAATATATTAAAAATTTTCTTTTTTTTGTAAATTCTATTATAACAAAATTAGTATCTAAAATTATAATTATTGTTCGATATAGGGGGAGCAACAAGAAGAATGAAGCTTATGATTTAGAAGAAAGTTTTGAACTTTTCACATGCCTTGAAGATTGTAATTCAAATGAAGTGTATGAGAGGTCAATCTTTTGATCCTTGTATTGCATGCACATAATCATTAACATGCTTAAATGTTTTCATTAAAATATCAAAGCTACTCACACTTTGAAAAAGGAATTAATTGAGTAATGTTTTTGGAAAAATGTAATCCTATTGTTTTAATCGATTACACAGCGATTTAATCGATAATTTGGTTCGTGTTTAAAATTGGAAAAGCTTTGATGAACATATTAATCGATTACACAACTCTTGTAATCAATTACATAGTGAAAAATGAATGTTATGCATTGTTGTTTTGATCAATTACCATTAATCATAATCGATTACATAAGTTATTTTGAAAAGGCTTGCTTCACTGCTTTAATAGATTACCATAAATTGTAATCAATTGCACAAGCTGCTTCTGAAATAAAACTTCTCTAATTTAATCGATTACTGCTCGGGTTAATCGATTATTTTGTTCATTGTGAAACCCAAAATGGAGCTTTGAACACTTTAATCTATTAAGTGACAATTTAATTGATTACATAAGTCATTTTAATCGATTATTTGGCGCATGTAATCAATTATAGTGTGTTACAAAAAGCTGTTATAAATAGGAAGAAGGCTTGTCTTGAAACTTAACTTGAATACTTCGAATTTTCTGAATATACACAAGTCTTCTCAAAGTTAGAAAGTGATTTTCTGGGTTAACTAAGTTCTTGTCCCACGCTTTAATCTTCATGGGTATTGAATGATTTCTTGGGCAAGAGGTTTCAAAGAAGTTTTGGAGAGCATGTTCTGAAAAAAAAAATTCTGCATTTCAACTCTGATTGGTAACTCACATGCATTCATATTCATTGGATCATCAGGTTGTTTCTCTCCATTATCTTTGGTTGTAAATTCGTTTTTGTAATGTTTGTTATTTGATTCTATTGTAAAAGGATTCTTTGAAGCTCATGCTAGAGTAGGGTTCTCTAGGGAAGAACAGAGTAATGTTCTCTGGTTCTTATTCACTAGAAATCTAATTGGGTTTCAAATTTCTATTCTTTATCTAGGGTTGATAAAGAGAGTTTGTTATAAAGATTGTAAGAACTGGAATTTATAATAGTGGAACTCTAATCTAGTGTTCATTAGAAGAAACTGGATGCAGCTTCTTTTGAGAAGTGAATCAATATAAATTCTTGGGTTACTTTTCTATTCCTTCATCTCTATCAGTTATCTTATTCATTCGTTCTTGGTATTATTATCATTACTCAACAAGTTCTATTTTGAGCTATTGATTTCTTGAGCTAAGTGATTTGATTGATTGAAAGCATTCTTGGTTTAAAAGTGATTAAGATCCTTTGACTCTGATTTTATAAATAAATTTTTAAATACTAAGATCAAACCAATTCACCCCCCTCTTGGTTATTGTGGGTATTCCTATTGTTTTCAATTAGTATCAAGAGCAAGTTCTTGAGTGTTATTCAAGATCACTATCTTTCTTTAAAAGAAAATGAATACCACACAAATTACCTTCATGGAAGGTGCCTCCCTCAATCGTCCTCCAATGTTTGAAGGAGAGCACTTCAGTTTTTGGAAAAATAGAATGAAAATCTTTATTCAATCAAATGACCCAGGTGCTTGGAATGCTATAGAAAAAGGTCCTGTTATTCCTATAAAAACTGTTGGTAATGATATGATTCCCAAAGAATGGGATGAAATGACAGATGTTGAAAAGAGAGTTGTTCAATATGATTTTAAAGCTAAGAATATGATTACTTATGCACTTTCCTCTAATGAATTCTTTAGAACTGTTAAGTGCAAAAGTGCAAAGGAGATGTGGAAAATGTTGGAGATAACTCATAAAGATACAGACGAAGTAAGAAGATCAAGAAAACATGCCTTAATCCATGAGTATGAAATGTTCAAGATGAACTCCATTGAAAGCATATCTCAGCTCCAAAATGTCAATGGCTGCACTTTTTGGTAAGCTTCTTAAGTATAAACTTGAAGTGTCACAACTAACCAATGCAGAAGATGTAGAAAAGAAACAAAAAAACATAGCTTTGAAAGTTGCATCCTCAAAGATGGAAGACTCAAGTGAAGAAGATGAAGAGGACAACATGAATCTAATTGTCAAAAAGTTCAGCAAGTTCTTGAGAAGAGACAAGAACAAAAAGCTCACAAAGAATAACAACAAAAGGAGTGACAACAATTTCACTTGCTTTGAATGTGGTAAGCCTGGCCACATTAAATTTGAATGCTCTATCTTTTTGAAAAAGCAACAAGGTGAAAGCAAGATAAAGAAAGAAGGAAAGTCTAAGAGAACCTATATAGCTTAGGAAGACAATGAGTCAACAACTTCTGAATCTTCAACTGAAAAGGAAGAAGCAAATGTGTGTCTCACTTCCACAATAAATGAAGATGATGAATCCTCAAGTACTGAAACTGAGGTAAATTCTGAATTTGATCAAGTTGTTGATGCTTTTCAAGAAATGCATGAAGAGGCTCAAAAGTTTGCAAAATCCAATAATAGGCTAAAAGAAAATCTTAGATGGCATGTCACAAAAATTGCAAAATTGTAAACTGTGATTTGTAACTTGAAAGAAGAAAATGAAAAACCTGTTTCAAGTTACAAAATGAATAGATGTGTATGTGCTTCTTCTTCATCTAATGTTGACAAATACAATGACCTGGAAAAAGAGTTTGATGAGTTCAAAAAAAGTCAAGGTGAAAAACATATGGTAGTACTTTCAGAAAATAAGTACTTGGTTGATCTCTTGAAAAGGCTTTATAAAGGAAAATGCAACTTGGCCGAAATGCTAAGTGTGCAAAAATATGCTGGAGATACTTTTGGATTGGGTTACAAACATGGATCAAAACCTTATGAAAAAACCAAGTTTGTGCATCCAAAACAGAAATATCAAAATGTTGTTTTAAAACCAAGGTTTAATCACATGACTTATTTTGAAAGAGCATAAAAAACAATAACTTGTAACTATTGTATGAGGAAAGGTCACACATCTAATAAATGCTATGCTAGGAGATTCTATGTGCCAAATGGAGAATGCATTTGGGTACCAAAGAAAAGGAGAATAGCTAGCCCCTATGGACCCAATCTCAATTGGGTACCTTCCTCTATAAATTGATTTGAATTTTGCAGGTATGTCTAAGAGAAAAATCTTCATTATGGTATCTTGATAGTGGATGCTCTAGACATATGACTGGTGACATATCAATGCTTACAAATTTGACTCTTAAAGATGATGGATTTGTCACATATGGAGACAACAACAAAGGGAAGATAATTGGAGAAAGAAACATAGGAGACAGTTTCAAAACCATGATCAGAAATGTTCTCTATGTGGAAGGTTTAAAGCACAATCTCCTAAGTATAAGCCACTTTGTGATAAAGGGTTCAAAGTGTCATTTAATGACAGTTGTTGCATGATATGTGATGGAAAAAATGGTTAGGTGATTCTTATAGGTAAGAGAAAAGGTAATATCTATTTACTTACTCTCCATAGATCATGCATTCTTTCACAACACTTCTTGCCTAATAGGTAAAATTGATGAATCTTGGCTATGGCATAGAAGGGCAAGTCACATTAACGTGCATCATATGAACAAGTTGATTAAAAATGATTTAGTCATTGGCTTACCCAAACTCAAGTTTGAAAAGGACAAATTATGTGATGCTTGTCAAAAGGGGAAACAAACAAAAAACTCTTTTCAAAGTAAAAATGTTGTTTCTACTTCAAGACCCTTTCAATTACTTTACATAGATTTGTTTGGTCCTTCTAGAACTATGAGTTTAGGAGGTAATTACTATGAGCTTGTCATTGTTGATGATTACTCTAGGTTCACATGGACTTTGTTTTTGAAATCCAAGAGTGATGCTTTTAATGCTTTTAGAAAATTGGCCAAACTTGCTCAAAATGAAAAGGGGAGCAAAATTATCTCAATAAGAAGTGATAATGGTGGAAAATTCCAAAATGAACATTTTGAAAATTTCTGTGAAGAAAAAAGAACTAACCACAATTTTTCAGCTCCAAGAACACCCCAACAAAATGGTGTTGTGGAGAGGAAAAATAGATCCCTTGGAGAAGGTGCAAGTACGCTTCTTAATGAGACAAATTTGCCAAAACATTTTTGGGCTGATGCTGTAAGTACAATTTGCTACACTTTAAATAGATTACTAATAAGGCCTATTTTAAAGAAAACTCCTTATGAACTATACAAAGGTAGAAAACCAAATATTTCTCATTTAAGAGTTTTTGGCTACAAGTGGTTTGTTTTAAATAATGGTAAAGAACCACTTGGAAAATTTGATGCTAAAGTTGATGAAGCTATCTTCCTTGGATATTCATTACATAGCAAAGCATATAGAGTTTTCAATAAAAGAACCTTGTGCATGGAAGAATCAGTACATGTTATTTGTGATGAATCTAATCCCTCCAAAAAGGAAAAGAAGTGTGATATTGATACAGGTCTTTTGGAGGAGTTCATTCAGCTTAATGATTCAAAGGATAAAGAAAAAGAAGAACCAATTGCTGAAGCTAAACAATCAACACCATTCCAAGAGCCAAAAGATTGGAGAACTACAAGAGATCTCTCTCTTGACAATATCATTGGTGAAGTTTCAAAGGGAGTATCTACTAGATCATCATTGAAAAGTCTTTGTTGTAATATGGCTTTTGTTTCCAAATAGAACCTAAGAACATTGATCAAGCCTTAATTAATGAACATTGGATGCATGCCATGCATGATGAATTGAATCAATGTAAGAGATTCCTAGACCTTCTTCTCTCAAACCTATTGGCACTAAATGAGTTTTTAGAAATAAACTTGATGAGAGTGGAATCATAGTCAGAAACAAAGCTAGATTGGTTGCAAAAGGTTACAACCAAGAGGAAGGCATTGACTATGAGGAAACCTATGCACCAATTGCAAGATTGGAAGCCATTAGGTTATTACTTGCATATGTATGATTAATGGATTTTAAACTTTTTCAAATGGATGTTAAAAGTGTTTTCTTAAATGGATATATTGAGGAGGAAATCTATGTGGAGCAACCTCCTTGTTTTGTAGATTTTAAATATCCAAACCATATTTTCAAACGTAAGAAAGCTCTTTATGGTTTAAAACAAGCTCCAAGGTCTTGGTATGAGAGATTAAGCAAATTTCTGCTTGAACAATCTTTCGCAAGAGGACATATTGATAAAACCTTGTTCATCAAAAGGCAAAGCAATGATATCTTATTAGTTCTAGTGTATGTTGATGATATAATTTTTGGTTCAACTAATCAATTTTTGTGCAAAGAATTTTCTATCTCTATGCAAAATGAGTTTGAAATGTCAATGATGGGGGAGTTAACTTTCTTTCTTGGACTTCAAGTGAAGCAAATGAAGAATGGGACATTTCTAAATCAAACCAAGTATTTTCTCGAAGTGATCAAAAAGTTTGAAATGGATAAAAGCAAAGTGTAAAATATGGAAACACTTCACACTTAACCAAGAGGGGGTGAATTGGTTAGGCTTGGTAATTTAAAGTTTTTCTTGATCAAAATCAGAGTTTTTCCCTTTTTGGATCTTTATCACTTTAGTAACCAAGAACCTTTATCCAAAGATCTACCCAAGAGATGTAATGCTTCAAGAATCAAGTAGTTAACAAGAATTCACATAAAACAATCAAATATGCAGAATTAGATAAACACACAAGGAATTATACTGGTTCACTTCAAACACTATG
>PYAF01003140.1:101785-136447 GCA_007407185.1 Glycine tomentella | reverse complement strand
TTTACTAAAGCCTTGTGATTTAATTCTCAAACTTATGAATGATATGAATGCAATGATTTGGATCATCAGAAAACTTCCTTCCTTTTACATTTGATCACAAGCTTTTCTTCAATGCTTCAAGGGCATGTTGAAAGTTCAAAACCATCCTTTCTTGAATCAAAGTTCTTTGTGCTTCAAGCAACTCCCCCTCAAATCAACACAAAGATGTTGCAACCCCAATGGCAACATCAACTTATCTTGATTCAGATGAAAAAGGAAATAAAGTTGATGAGTCAAGATTTAGAGGAATGATTGGATCTTTAATGTATTTAACAGCTGGTAGACCAGATATTATGTTGAGTGTGTGTTTGTGTGCAAGATATCAAGAAAATCCCAAAGAATCTCACCTCACTGCAGTCAAAAGGATCCTCAAATATCTCAAATCAACACCAAAAGTTGGTCTTTGGTATCCTAAAGGTGCATCACTTAATTTAGTAGGATATTCTGATTCTGACTTTGTAGGGTGCAAATTGAATAGAAAAAACACTAGTGGAACTTGTCACCTACTAGGAAGCTCACTAATATCTTGGCATTGCAAGAAGCAATCTTGTGTTGCTTTATCAACAGCTAAAGCTGAGTATATCTCTGTTGGAAGTTGTTGTGCTCAAAATCTTTAGTTAAAACAACAATTGCAAGATTTTGGTGTAGAATTAAAAGAAAAACCTCTGCTATGTGACAACACAAGTGCCATCAACATTTCCAAGAATCCAATAATGCACTCAAGGACCAAACACATTGAGATAAGACATCATTTCCTTAGAGATCACATCCAAAAAGGTAACATCAAAATTGACTTCATTGATACTCACCATCAATTAGCTGATATATTCACTAAACCTTTGGCTAGAGATAGATTCTATACTCTTAGAAATATGCTAGGTATCCTTGATGAGTCTAACATTTGCTAGCATGCTTGCCTTGTGCTTATTCATTGGAAATAGCTTCTTACTTGTTCAATCATCACATGTGCTTTCAAAATTTAAAAATATGATGCGTAAATACTATTTATTCTGATATTGCTATTGGAATAATTGATTAACGCACGTATTAATTGATTAAATGAACCTGAAACATGGCTAAGAATGAATTTGTACTTATGTAATCGATTACACAACCAGGATAATCGATTATTCTTCATAAAAAATAATTCCAGAAAATGAATTTCTCTGGAATAATCGATTAAGCCATCGGATTAATCGATTACTTAGCCTAAAAATTCTTTTATAGATATTCAATTCACTGGAATAATCGATTACAGTGAATAGTAATCGATTAAATTGATTGAAAAAATTGTTTGAAATTCAAATTCTCTCTGTAATAATCGATTACTTGTCGAAATAATCGATTACAGCTTCTGCAGCAACTTATTTTGCTTACAAATTAATCGATTACAGCATATAATCGATTATTCATGGAGTTACTGCAGAATCTACAAGATTTTCTTGAAATTTGTAACTGCCCAACTGCCACCTAATTCAAATTTGAATCTTCTGTGCTTTAAAGTTAATGGGTTAATTCGAAATAACTATTACTCATTTCAAATTTTAACTTTGGAGCCCAAAATCTTCTATAAATCACACCATTATCATCTTCAATCTGAAGTACTACTGTGTTTTTCTTTCTTCCTCTGAGTCCAGAAACTCTGTCTTGTAGTCTTTCCTCCCATATTCACTATGTCTACACCTAAGAGATCTAAATCCTCTTAGAGAAAGAGTGCTGAAACCTCTAACCCTACTGTGAATAGAGTAGATCATAGGTTTCCTATTGAAATAGACAAAATGACCTACCTTCAGTTTAATGCCACCAAACTCATTTTTCCTCCCAAACACCTTGACCTTGACTGGTTTATTAGAGATGGTTTTCAATTATCTGCTATGATTAAAACCCAGGGATTGAGAAAGTTTGTTGGGATGAAGGGTAACTTTTACCCTGAATTACTGAAGGTGTTCTACACATGTGCTAAGGCTTCTATGGATGGGACATTCCTATCCCAAGTTAATGGAGTAGCCATGGAAATTACTCCTGAAGTCTGGGAAGCTGTTGCTGGTATTTCCTTTGAAGGTGAAAGGAAATTTGAAGAAAAGGTCGGAGGTTATAATAGGGTGGAAACCTATAGATGGATGCTTCTTGACCTTCAAATGAGGTAGAAGCTTAGGCTAAGCACTGGCCCAATGACTCATGAAGATAGACTTCTTCATTACATAATCACCTATATCTTGACCCCAAGATCCACTAATCATGCCCAAGCCACTGATGATGACATACAAATTGTGTATGGCATGAAGAATTCCATTCAGATGAATTGGATTTTCATTCTTGAGGAAATTATGCTTAAATCCAAAAGAGTGATGAATTATCCTTTTTCCATATGTTGTTCTTGTTTCCAGGTTTATTGATTACTTCAATATAGATGTCTCTAATGAGGTTGTTGATAACACAAACTCCAGCGATAGCCTCATCAAAGAGAAACATCTTACCAAGCTTGGGATGGTCAAGACCCCTCATGGATGGCAAATAGTTGGCCAACAAATCCCTGCTGCTGGAAATGAAGAAGAAGCTGATGAAGAGGCTGAAGATGAAGGCCCTGCTCAACCATCTTACATCCATTTGAATCACTTATGATTCAAAAGATGGATGCCTTATTGTCCCTACATCATGAGCACAGGGCTGGGACTAATTCATCTTTGGAAGAGATGAAATCTAGGCTAGAAAACATAGAAGTTAGGCTTGTCCTTGATGATTTTGATAAAATAGCTTAAGTTTCTTGTATTTCCTCTTAATGCTTTACTCTGTTTTTTTTTTCTTTTCTCTGATTAATGCATTGTCTTTCCCTTTCCATTAATGAAATTTTAATTTCTCCTTCTCATTATTTGCTATGTTATCTTTTTGTCTTTGATAAGCCAAATAGGGGGAGAAAATTTGATTGATATCCAAAGATCAAACAAACTCTGTTTTGTTCTCTGTTTTGCTCTATTTTCTGTTGTGTTTTTACAAAATTAAAAACTGACGAAGTTATCTAAGTCAGGGGGAGCAAACTAAGTCAAGGTGAACAAACTAATGAAAGTAAATGATTAATGTTTATGCAAGCATATCTCTTAACACTTGTTCTTGGCAAAGAGGCTGATTTGTTTTCAGGTTAACAAAGTTCAAGACTTCTATTTTTATCCATCAAAGTACTTCAAAAATCAAACACATGGTCAATCAAATATTTGGCATGTTCAAAGCCAAAAAGGAGGAGATTGTTGGATATAGGAGGAGCAACAAGAAGAATGAAGCTTATGATTTAGAAGAAAGTTTTGAGCTTTTCACATGCCTTGAAGATTGTAAGTCAAATGAAGTGTATGAGAGGTCAATCTTTTGATCCTTGCATTGCATGCACATAATCATTAACATGCTTAAATGTTTTCATTAAAATATCAAAGCTACTCACACTTTGAAAAAGGAATTAATTGAGTAATGTTTTTGGAAAAACGTAATCCTGCTGTTTTAATCAATTACACAGCAGTTTAATCGATTATTTGGTTCGTGTTTAAAACTAGAAAAGCTTTTATGAACATGTTAATCGATTACACAACTCTTATAATCGATTACATAGTGAAAAATGAATATTGTGCATTGTTGTTTTAATCAATTACCGTTAATCGTAATCGATTACATAAGCTATTTTGAAAAAGCTTGCTTCACTACTTTAATCGATTACCATAAATTGTAATCGATTACACAAGTTGCTTCTGAAATAAAACTTTTCTGATTTAATTGATTACTGCTCGGGTTAATCGATTATTTTGTTCGTTGTGAAACCCAGAATGGAGCTCTGAACACTTTAATCAATTAAGTGACCATTTAATCAATTACATAACTCATTTTAATCGATCATTTGGTGCATGTAATCAATTACAGTCTATTACAAAAAGTTGTTATAAATAGGAAGAAGGCTTGTCTTGAAACTTAACTTGAATACTTCGAATTTTCTGAATATACACAAGCCTTCTCAAAGTTAGAAAGTGATTTTCTGGGTTAACTAAGTTCTTGTCCCACTCTTTAATCTTCATGGGTATTGAATGATTTCTTTGGTAAGAGGTTTCAAAGAAGTTTTGGAGAGCATGTTCTGAAATTCTTTTTCTGCATTTCAACTCTAATTGGTAACTCACATGCATTCATATTCATTGTGAAAGATAGGGCCATGAAGCCCGAAGGCATGTGAGAAAAACAAAATTTTTCAACCGGAAACACACATACCACATAAGAATCATTCTTTAGGACATAAATGTTACCTTGTTTATATTCGAAACTTGATGATCAAGGATAGGCTTGAAGATACAAGCCCTCTAATGTTGATCACACCACTTCTTGTCAAGACTCAAGAACACTTCTTGAAGACCACCAACAAACACCAAAGGAAACAAGCTAGGCGCACCAATGGAGAGGAAGAAGGTTAGGTTTCAAAGTGTTTTTTACTTATCTAAGAGACTCACCAATAGATGATATTGGTGGCTGAATTTTTTGTCAAAACTCACACAAGGACATGTGAAAGTGGAAGAAGGTAGATTAGGTTTTTTTTCAAAAACTATTAGAGAACTATGATCATAATAGCACACTTTATAGAAGAGTTTGAGTCAGATTTTTTCACCAAAAAATCTGATTATGGAGCACCCACACGTGAAGATAAAGTGGTGTTGTTTGCATTTCAAAAAATTGTCAACAACCTCCCATCATATCCTCCTAAGACCAAGTCAATTACTTGGGAATTATTTTTCCAAATAATAATTAAATATCAGTCGTATGTAAGTCCCTAATCAGCCCTCAAACTTCTTTCTAAAATCTAGGACATGATCATGATAAGATGCTGGTTGAATTCAAATTCAAATCTAGCTCTTATCTTCTCCTTTTGATATGAAACTAACTACTATAGATAATTCATATTTAAATTCAAATATTTAAATTCAAATATTTAAATTCAAAATTTAAATTATCAAATTTAAATATTAGATAATTAATTTAACTATTTAAATTAATTAATAATGTCTTGGACTATCCAAGCCCATTAATTCCATTCATGCGCCCCTCTCTCTTTAAGATAGGTATCCAAACTCCTTCTTTGGGCCAATAACCATTATTAGACCCAAAACCTTTAATGCTATAATGTCATGACAATAAAGTGTTAGTGTGTGACCCATTAGGCCCAACATAGCTACTGACATAAATGAGTTTGGGCCCAACAAGGCCACTACCCATTTAATGACAACACAGAGCACTAGCAATGCTTTGTTGCCCCAGAACTAATTAGGTAAATGACAAGATCATCCTATTAAATCTATTTGGTTTCTGTATGTATTTCCTTTCGTCTCGGTTACCTTCCCATAAAACCTAGGGTAAGAAAACGTATCAGCCATTGCGGTCTAGGGTAAGCTTTAATACGAAATAGGGAGTCTCCAATTTTACTGACTCTAAAGGCAAATCATCTCATGATTTCTTTTACTATGCATAGATTCCCAAGTCCCGTAAATGTCTTCCCGATTTCTCCGATTTACAGATAACCTAATCTCTCACACAGATTTGACGAATCCCTTTAGCTAGTCACCCTAGACTCGTGTTCTTTGAGGACATGCCCAAAGGTATACCTATGTGTTTCCATGTTTCAGGCAAACGAGGTATACAATTAAAACATGTCTTCTAGAACACAATCTAGGTGAAAACTTCTTGTCTAAGGAAAGACACACCCAAATAATAAGAGATTACTCTAATGATACTATCTGTGAGATTTCCTCATAGAGTCTCTTTGTGGGTCCGTTCAGTGCGAGCTATACCCTTATAGGTCCACCCACGACTTTAGCTAAGACATCTCCATGTCTGTAGCTCATGAGGTCTTTACCTTGTATCTGCATACAAGTAGATAAGTCGTGCTAGTCTTACTCGAGATCGTTGATCCCCATTCTCAGTGTCTCTAGACTAGGAACTTAAAATTTAGGAGTAGACATCTGGCATCCTTGAATCCTCATGATCATGATCCCATCACTGATATTCAAGAGATACCTATTCTATTCCAAGGGTTTTATCTAGTTACTCATATATTAATAATGATATCGAGACAAAATATGAAACAAGATAAAGAGTGTTTATAATTTATTCATGACAATATGAAAAGTACATGTACGTCCTAATCTAATGAAAAGATTGTCTCTAGGACATCCATATACTAACACATTGGATCATCAGGTTGTTTCTCTCCATTATCTTTGTTGTAAATTCGTTTTTGTAATGTTTGTTATTTGATGCTATTGTAAAAGGGTTCTTTGAAGCTTATGCTAGAGTAGGGTTCTCTAAGGAAGAACAGAGTAGTGTTCTCTGATTCTTGTTCACTAGAAGTCTAATAGGATTTTAGATTTTTATTCTTTATCTAAGGTTGATAAAGAGAGTTTGTTATAAAGCTTGTAAGAACTGAAATTTATAATAGTGGAACTCTAATCTAGTGTTGATTAGAAGAAACTGGATGTAGCTTCTTTAAAAAGTGAATCAGTATAAATTCTTGAGTTACTTTTCTATTCTTTCATCTCTATCAGTTATCTTATTCATTCATTCTTGGTATTATTATCATTACTTAACAAGTTCTGTTTTGAGCTATTGATTTCTTGAGCTAAGTGATTTGATTGATTAAAAGCATTATTGGTTTAAAAATGATTAAGATCCTTTAACTCTGATTTTATAAATAAATTTTTAAATACCACTACTAAAAAAAGCTCTTTTTACAACGGTGATTTAAAGTCGGTTGATCAAGAACCGTCTTAGAAAGAAACTTGATGGCATTTTTGTAAATAAATATCATAATTCTAAGATGGTTATGAAAAAACCGTGTTAGAAACTTCTATTCCAGGACGGGTTTTAGATGATTGTCTTTGAAATCTGTGATTCTAAGACGGTTTTTCGAAAACCGTCTTAGATGATTTTGCATTTTTTTTTTTAAAATGTCTCCCTCTACATTATTAACCTTAGTTCTCTGACGCTCTACTCCCTCTTTAGGGTTTTCAAGTGTAGTGGCGAGAGTGCACTCCCCACAGTATGAGACTCTCTCCTCCGCCATCGTCGGAGGCCAGGTGTGTGTGAGAGAGAGATGGTTATGGCTTCATGGAAGAAGCTGGTGGTGGTTTTGTTGATATTTCTCAGCACTTGTAAAGCACAGGAGGAACAGAGCTCCACCCTGGTGTTGTTGATCTTTCTCTAGCTCGCGACCCTAGCTCCCACTCTCTTGCTCGTGACTCTCTCTCACTCTCGCTCGATGCTGGTTCCGCTTGCAACCCTTGCTCACGGTGGTTCAGAGCAATCTCTCTCTCACGCACGGTAGTCATAACAGGTTCATCTCTCTTCCCATCTCAGAGATCAATAATCTGTGTTTCATTTTTTTGTTGATTGTTGTTTCAATTTTGATTTTATTGATTTATATTATGTTTTCTATTTCATTGTTTTTTTTTTCACTGATTGATTTCTTAGTGGGTGTGGATTTGGATGAGTTTGGGGTCGAGCTAGGTGGTGCGCACCATGTATTTGTGAATATGCATGAAAGGGAAAGAGAGAAACATACTTGATTTGATTTTATGAAATTTTGTAACTAGCCTAATGTATGCCGTATGCGTAAGAAATTTTGACCCTTTGAGAATTGGTTTAGGATTTGAGCTTCAGTGGGGTTTTTTTGAATTGGGCTAGATTAATTGGACTGGGTCTACTTTAAGAAAAGTCCCATACAAATGGAATGCCACGTTCCTTTTTCTTTCCACTAAATTCAGTGTTGAGCCTCTGTAGAAATTTGTGATGCCATCCGCTATGGTGAATCGAGGTGGTTCTAGGATCATCAAATCAGTGTCTGCAGCTCTTGGTACGAGGTTTTACGCCAAGGTTGCAACATGGCCTGACATAGTAACTGCGGCACCCAATGTTTCTCTCCAGAAAGCTTGCACCTGGAGAGGGAGAGTGACCGTCTCCGGTCAGAGATTTCATTATTAGAGGCAAAGGTTGGTTGTTTGGTGCTCTCATAAAGCACAGTAGTGCACTATCATATCAATATTATATATTATATTCCAAGGTATATTTCACGTTCTAGTGCAAAAGAGGTACAACTGATTAGATTTAAGTTGGCACATGCATTTAAATGGTAAAATTTGGAATAATGTGAGAACCTGCTTGTTATGGCAATACTGTGAGAATAATGTGAGAACATGCATTTAAAAATATGTTTGTTTAAGTTGGCACGTGCACATTCTTGTATTTTAATTTATGATTCATTTATTTCTCTAACCTGCAAACTTTTTAGAGCAATGGATTTGTTAGTGGCCTTGTTCCAAAACTTAATTTAGTAGTATACATACCCCATTATATATATATATATATATGATAATAAATTCTCAACTGATGATTTTTTTCATTATTTATATTGTGTTAATGTTTAAAGAAATATTTTTATACCAAATTCACTTGGTTTATGAATAGAAATTTTAAAAAAAAAATCATTTTTTTCTTTTAATTGAAACATTGCAATTATATAATGTATAGGAAAAGAAATAAAATAATTTATAAAATTAATTAAAAGCATTCCAAATTTAAAGCAAAATGCGTTTTCTATATACACAAAATTATCTATTAAAAAATTAAAAGTCAAAATAAATTCTAAAATAGAACCAAACATTTATATATTTGAATTATTTTCATCAGTAACTATTGTTATAAAAAAATTAATTTATAAAATAAATTTGGCCTCATTTGACATACATAGGTGCTTAAAGAGGTAGCAATGGCAACATTTGATTTTCCTAGATGAGTATATCAATTGTATTCTGGGAGGTTCTGTGAAGAAGAAAAAATGGATAATAATTTATTACTTATGGTCTGTAGAGACAGTTTTAGATTTAATCAATTAATCATAGATTTTATAAGATTTACAGGGCATTTTCAAATTTATGTTTTGTGAAGCGACTTGGAATCTATCTTGGATATTCCCGGTTTGGTCTATTTTTCTAGGTTTGTTTTGTTTTTATGAGACATGGTGGCATTATTATGATTGTGTGCATATATTTGATGTTGCTGAAATTTCTTCTGGGTCCTATCTCTTGTTTGCATATTGCTATCATGTAATAATCAAGTGACTTGTGCATTGCCACTGTGACCTATGACAGTCTGCTGGTAACTCTAGTGGTCTTTTCCTAACTGCTTCTTGCAGTGTTTTTGTGGATCTTTGGGTATGTCTTCTGCAGCCTATTATATCTACACCTATGTATCTATGCATGACTTTTTTTTTTTGACTGATTTCTAATTGTGAATGATGTCCATTTCCAATTGTATTTTTTAAGACTCATTATCATAGAAGACTCTGAATTTGAATTCTAATTATATATGCTGTCAAGATAAACAAAGTGTATTTTTTGTTACTGTGCTTTACAGATACTACTTGTTTAACTGCTTTTACTGTAAGTGAAATATCTTATTTACTATAATAATGCTAATTTCCATTATTTGGTTGAGTATAAAATTTTATAGTGTAGCCAATTTAGATTCATTTGATCATGAGATTATTATTCCCTACTCTTAAAATGTATTTGTTTATTTTCAATGGAATTAAAACTTCACAGTTTGTGATTCTAGACTTTTTACCTTAATGAAATTGGAGAAAAAAATTATATTCGTATCTTTTGAGGTTGAACTGCCAATTATTTTTCTTTCCTAGCACCAAGAATGGCACTTGTATACTAATAGGTCAGGCACTGCATTTCACTTTAAAAATTTATTTATTCATGTCCAGATTAAGAAAGGAAAAGTTTATACATGCTTAACTTCATTTCACTTCTACATTGTTTTTGCATGCTGCAAAACTAACAGTTGCTAATTACTTGCTAGCTGGTGTTCACATTAAGTAGGCCTGTTTTTTATATAGTGACATATAGATAAGTAGGTGACATACAATGGCATATAGATAAGTACGAATTGAAAGATCACTTTTAGATTTTAATGTACATATTATTTTTATGAGTACGTTAGAGAAATAATTAAATGCATAAATCATTAAATTTTACATGAATACCAGTTAAGTATAAAATATAAAATAAATCATATGATTTTAATTTACTTTTAATTAATTAACTATTTATATCAATTATTTGTATAACACTGGTTTTATTTGATATTGTAAATTTGTCTATTTACTCTTGAGCAATAAATTTATTTTTCTATTCTAATGCCTCCCAAATGTCAATAAATTTAAATACAATTAAATTTACATTACCGTTCCCACGTTAAGGGTTATGGTGATCTTCAAAAGAGAAAAATAAAATAAAAGTTATTAACATTGGTAGTTAAAATTTATCACTATGTTAAAAATACTTATTGTAAATACGTTTTTTAATGAGAATTTAAAATTGATTTTAATTTACTTTTAAAATTTATCACAAAGTTAACATGCATTTGATATGACAAGGTTTTTTTGGTTACATAGGGAGGAATTTAGTTCAAGCTGAATAAGACAATGACATTATGAATTAAAATTGTATATCAGCTCTTGCAGCTGATGTGCTCTTTGAGTTTTTAAAATTAATTTACTAGGTTGTATTTGTTGTGATACATGAGTAGGTATATTATTTTATTTACAATCTTCTTAAAATAATATGTTCACATTGGAGTATAGGGTGTTCTCAAAAGTAAGATAGCTGCCTTGTGACGCCTAGTTTTGGAAATATCCTTTGGAAAAGTTGCGGAAAGGGTGTTTATAATAAATATTGGCATGACCTTTACAACTGCATTACCTTTTTTTTTTACTACAATATAAAAAGTCATTTATACTACAATATATATTTTTTTTCTTTTTTTTTGTGTTTGATGATTGGTTACTTTCCTTATATTGAGTTGTATTCCTCTTTTGTTTGGTTGATAATTATTTTCTAGTATGTGTCTAACATATTTTCTGTTCTATTTTTTTTAGCCAATATGGTCTTCCTGTAGGACTTACAAATTATGCTGTAAGTACTTTTTTCATGAGGAATTCCTTGTCTCACTCAGGTTTTTTGTGTTTATCTATGTCCAGAATGTTAAAGATAATATACAATTGTTTTTCTCTTTTACCATGGCATGTTCCTATATGCCTTTTTTAATTCTTTCTCATGATCTAAACCTATGGTTATGACCTATTGACTCACATCTAGATTATGAACTCCCACGACCAATATTTGTGAATATGGATTCTGAACCTATGACCTATGTCTTTAGTCTCTTTTGTTTTTCTAATTTCTAGAATTTGGATTGATCAACTAGTTGATCAACAAACATTCACAGAATGCTATTTTGTAATGTGAATGGATTCAAGAGGTGGAAATTTCATAAATTTCGGAATTGATATGTTAATGTTTTACATTTTATTTAATTATGGATGAAAGTTGTTTGGCTAATCCACCTGGTACATTGCTATGTATTTGGTGTTTTGTTTTTGCTTTCTCTATCGGTTGATGAGTGCTATTTTTATGTTTCTGTTCTATTGGGCTAAAAGCTTATTAAAGGCAATAGTATTCAATTGTTGGAGGTTGACATTTGCTACGTTTAAAGGCCCTTTATATCATTAGTTTCGCTCATTATTTTCTTCAATGCCCAGAGCCTTCTTCCTCTATTATTATTTACTTGCTTCTTCTTCTTGGGTTTTATGACTTGGTGTCTGATCTGCTTAATCTGGTGATATATTGCATTAGTCCCTTTCTTGAAAATTAAAACTGCTACTTTATGGTCATGAAACCTTTTGGGTCCTGTTAGAATTCATTAATTGTGTGCTTTTCAGTTGTTGGAAGCCAAAAAATAACTGATTTTTTTTTCTTTCTAACTTTGCAACCATGTTATACATTGCAGTTTTGGTATTTCTTACCTTACATTTGTGTGTGGAGCACTGGCTTCTTAGAAAATGCAGGCATATTTCCTAGGAAATGCTATTCAATTCCTGCTAGAGAGATCCCACAAGAAGAACTTATTACGGTAATTGATTTCTATTTATCTTGAATGAATATGATGCATTACATATTTTCTAATACCTATGCATTTCTATTAGGTTTATTGAAGAATATCCTTTAACAAGGGACTAATTTTATTATTTCAAAGTAGAGTAGATCTTAATTTTTTTTTACCAAAAAGTATATCTTAATTATGACTAATTATGATTAATTTATTTTCTGGTAATTAATTAATTACAGTCCTTATAATTATTCAGCAACAAATATAATAGTGGATATGATTTATAAGCAATTTTCATTTACTTTTTTTTAAAAAAAAATCTTAAACTAAGACGGTTCAAAGGAAAACCGTCTTAGAAAGATGTTTAAATTTTTTAAAAAAACATATTCTAAGACGGTTATAAGATAAACCGCCTTAGAATGTCACATCTAAGATGGTTATTGGAAAAACCGTCTTAGTATCTCCACATTCTAAGACGGTTACACGAAAAACCGTCTTAGAAATAATTTTTCATTTTTTTTTTAAAAAGAGTCCTTTTACTAAGAACTGTCTTAGAAAGTGAGCACTACAAAGACGGTCGTACAACCGTCTTTGTATGGGTTATATAACCGTCTTTAAAAGGTCCTTTTGTAGTAGTGATACTAAGATCAAACCAATTCATCCCCTCTTGATTATTGTGGATATTCCTATTGTTTTCAATTATAACATTTTTTTTCATTTTTTAGAATAAATTTATACAAACATATTTTAAAAAATACAGTTTAAATTATAAAATGATTTATAAATATTTTTTTAATGACCAATAAATGTTTTAATATTTAATTTCGGTTTCTTACATAATCAAATTATTACGAGCCACCAAATAATGGTATGTGACATCCAAACCTTGAGAAGGTACATGGTTTCATCACTTGTCTTCCAAACTTGTCGGTGGATTTTCAAATTTATAATTATAGATTTCCCAAACCTTGGCCTTTTAGTTCAATTGAGACTAATTTTTAATATGTGTTTAATCACTATTAAAAGCTGATGCTCTTATCTAAGGAAGTGTCATGTGGGAATTAAACTTAGATTCTTCTCCATAAACTCAAGGTATTTTATCAACTAAGTCACACTCGTTGAGTTTCTATTATTATTTTTTTACTATATTTAATGATAATTATAATTTTTTTATAAATCATATGTATCTTTTATGAGAAAATTGAGTCTAGGATCATTTGGAATAATAAATTTCTCTTTCAGTATTCAATGCAGTTGTATATTCAAGATTCCAACGTAAAAATATTGATTAATCTAGAATAATCTCAAACTAATTGATCCAAGTGGTATAAAACTTTTATAGTGATAGTATACATCTTCTAATGGTTCACTCTATCAATATTAAGTGCCAAATTATTATGCTCACGGTACACATTGTGATCTTCTATTCTATGCTAACATAAAAATCATCCAGTCAACATTCTGTGCAGTATGGGTTTACTTTATTCTCTTTTACTCTCCTTTTTTCTCTCTAAAACAGCCTAGTTTATATTATATCCTGCTCGAGTATAATTATAAGGTGAAGTCCCCTTCGGTTTTCCCAACATATCCTTATGCTAATCTACATATTAGTGAAGGCAACGTTTGAAACAGAAGTAACCACACAATGAGCAAAACGTGTGTGTATTTCTTTCGAGTATGTGAAGTTAACTAGAATAAGAACGATTGTGGGAGACACATGGCTAAGTGCAGCGTGTCATTCTTCCATTCATTTTGAGTCAGCAATGTATGTAGGAATTGCTAGCACTTTGTTCTGCAAATACCCAAATAAAGTAAATAACCAAAGTGGCTATCATATGCTCTACACAAGAGAAAAAGTGCAATATAAAAGCACTTACGTAATACATTGGCCAAATTGAACATTTGTAAAGCTACTTGAGGTTTGTATGTATACAGCTACTATCTCACTTCTTGCAGGAATCCAACTACAAGAAGTAAAATATAGAAAAACTCCATTACACTGTGTGAGGGACCAACTAACTTTTTCTTATAAACTAAGCTGCACTTTTAATAAACAAGTTGTTTCACCACTCCTAGAGCTTCCATTGTAACCTCTTCACACAAATTATAATGTGAGCATTAGAGTGAGTGCTTAGTCAGATATTCTTAAAATAATGAACACTTTTCCAAAAGCATTTTCTTCTTGGTGTGTAGTTCTTGTTCTGTTTCTTTCAATATAACACACTTGGATTCTTCAAAGAAAAAAAAAAGACAAAGATATTCATTTCAGAATCAAATCTCCTTTGACTATTTAAGGATGCAATCACTAAACGAATGTTATGTTTCAGACACTAGAGCAGCCAGAGTGAAAATGTGTTCCCGTAGCCTCATTTTCCATGCTAACATGTTTCTTCTGCTGCTAATAGTTGGGTGTCAAGCTCAACTTCGAGTTGATTACTACAGAAACACATGTCCAAATGTTGAATCAATTGTACGCAGTGCGGTTGAGAAGAAACTTCAGCAGACATTTGTGACAGCTCCTGCTACACTTAGGCTCTTCTTCCATGATTGTTTCGTTAGGGTCAGCGTAGTTATTACTTACAATCTCTCTTTTTATTTTCTCTTTGCATGCACCTCTTTGGCAATAGGTGTTACTAAACTCTGATGTGTTTTGTGCATGTTGGACAGGGATGTGATGCTTCGGTGATGCTAGCAACAAGAAACAGCACATCAGAGAAGGATAATCCAATCAATCTTTCACTAGCTGGTGACGGGTTTGACACTGTGATCAAAGCCAAGAATGCGATTGACAGTGTACCTGGCTGCCAGAATAAGGTTTCATGTGCTGACATATTGGCAATGGCAACTAGAGACGTCGTAGCATTGGTAAATAAGCAATATCTTGGCAAAATAGAGAGCTTCCAATCAATACTCATAAATTGTATCCTTTATAAAATAGGTTCAATCCTTGTATACTAGTTGCCTCTAATAAGTAACAGCAGGACAGAATTAGAGAACGCAAAATGAATTACAACAATTAAAGAAAAGTTGGAAAAAAAATCAGTTAACATGGTTTGGAAATATACAACGAAAGTTCCTGGAGGCACTAGTAAATAGAGTAGATTGCAAAGTTTTGGGAAATCGAGGGGGGTAAAACGGGAGTTTGAACACCAAATGAACATTCACTTGGTTTCAGGCAGGAGGACCATCTTATGAAGTAGAGTTGGGAAGGCTAGATGGGAGACTCTCAACAAAAGCCAGTGTTAGACACCATCTACCTCATCCTGAATTCAAACTAGAACAGCTGAACCAAATGTTTGCTTCACATGGCCTCACCCTTACGGATCTAGTTGCTTTATCAGGTATTTCATCCATAATGGACAAAATACATGTTTGATATCCAAGAGTTTAAGCTTGTTTTTGGATATACATTGGGATTGCTCAAACCTACCTTCTGCAATAGGCAAGGTAGATTTAGCTAATTTTCAACTTATTTGGTTTTATGTTGGCAATCAAGTCTCCAAACTGCATTTTAACTCTCAAATTAATTATGAAAAGAAGCAAGTCTTGTGTAAGTTATTCATTAAGTTGGAAAAAGTATACTTTTTATGAAAAATAATCACTTCAGTAGAAACTTACTTTTAGGCGAAATCAATTTTACAAAATCAAGATACTCCAAATCAACTTTATAAATGCCTATTTGAACACACACATAGAGACATAAGTTCTATTTGGACAAATTTCTCAATAAACACTTCTAAGAAAAGAAGATAAAATGAATTAAGTTTTTCTCATAAGTTAAAATAAACTTATACATATGCTAAAATCAGTTTCTGGAAAAGTTAAATGAGAAAACTTCTATAAATTAACTTACGCATCCAACAAAATGTGTTTACTATTGGAATCTAAATGAGAGAACTTCTATAAATCTGATTACAGGAGCACATACTATTGGTTTCTCTCACTGCAACCAGTTCTCCAAACGGATATACAACTTCAGAAGAAGGAAAAGCATTGATCCCACACTGAATCCTGCGTATGCAAAACAGCTCCAGCAAGTGTGTCCGAAAAATGTGGACCCCAGATTAGCCATTGGCATTGACCCAGTTTCACCTAGGACATTTGATAACCAATACTACAAGAGTCTTCAGCAAGGAAGAGGGCTCCTTGCTTCTGATCAAGCTTTGTTTACTCACAAAAGAACAAGACACCTAGTGAACTTATTTGCATCCAATAACACAGCCTTTGAAGCTTCTTTTGTAAGTGCCATGACGAAGCTTGGACGGATTGGGGTCAAAACAGGCAACCAAGGTGAAATCAGGCGTGATTGCACAATGGTTAACTGAGCCACTAGCCATGTTTATGTTCAGATATTGTCAAATTCTTCTTTCCATCTTTTCTTCTTCTTCTTTTGAGATTAATAAATACTCCATCTGTTTTCATTTATAAGAAGAAAAAAATTGATTTCACACTTAGTTTCATTAAACTGTGTTAATCCCAATTAAAAAATAATCTTTTTTTCTTAAATTACCTTTCATTGGAACTTAATAGCAAACATAAATCTCTTAGTAAATGAAAAATATTTTAAAGATAGACTCATTAAATGATGAAAGAGTAATTGAGATTTAGTTATAGTTGAAGGGGGAAAAAAAGGACCCTTTTTTGCTTATAGAAAACAGAGTAATGTCTAAGACCTAGGAACGGCGGTAATAATAAAATACAATCAGGCAAAGTCACTTTAGTAGAATTTGATTCTAGAACAGTTTCCAAAGAGACTAGGCATGACTACAGTTTTGGACTGTTTCAGCTCAATTCAAACAGTGAAGCACTGAAGCGTTAATTCATTTTTATCTGCTATTGCTACAACCACATCAAGCTATGATTATGTACCGCAATGGATGCATTAGACCGTGACAGTTGCAATTGCAATTTAAAAAACTTGGGATAACACATATTAAGATTTAAGATTGAGTTCAATATTGAGCAACACTGCAACAGTGTCAGTACCGATGTATTGAGCTTTTAATATGATCTTAGTAAGCACTAACACTAGCATACTGCCCAGATAAAATGATGATAATAAATCCTACCATGTTATTTGGTAGTAAAGAGCATAGTATCTATGCATCAAAAAGAGCATAGCATCTACTATAAAAGATGGAGACAGTAAGAGAGACCATGTAAATTTTCAAAGGACTCATTTTTTTATATACAACTTAAAGACGGAATGAAGATGGTATTTCAGTCTTTCGGTCTTTCTTCCTCATTATATATGATTTTTTTCCTCAAAAAAGCAGTGAACCGGTTCGTCTCTAAGCTTTTCCAAGCTCCTTAAACTGTATAGAAACTATAATCTAAAATCAAATCATATAAAGGTATGCACAATAATACAAGTTCCTTATAGTTTGGTTCAGTTTCATGACTGGAAAATAAAACAGAATCAGACAGATACATTTTTATCCAAAAAAAAAAGGTCAAACTTAGGATCTTTTAAACAAAATTATTCAAGCTTATTGAAAAGAATTATAAGCTTACCTGATATTTCTTTAGCATAACGAACAAGTAATTATTTACCAAGTGTTCACTAAATTATTTATGTTTTTTCAGGCTTTACTGTTTACATTGATTATTCTGTAAGGAAATTCCTATTTGGAACCAGTGGACAGCAAGAAAACAAAGAATGTGAACTCAACTGCACTTTTGCCACAATTGTTCATAGAAAAGCATGCCCACCCAACCCCTAAATGAAAATAATGCGAATAATTTGAGATTGTAAACCAAATCTTAAAGCCTTATGCAGAATTCAATTTAAGTACAAGCACTCATTAACTTCTACGCAATATTCAAGAACAGAAAAACTGTCCCTATTCTGTTCTTACAGTCTTACATTTCCTTCCTAACAAGGCATAGTTTTCATTTCCTTCCTAGAGCTTAAACACCCAAGTCATATAGCATATAAAGCAATAATAGCTAGCAGGTGGTTTAATTATTAGTAGTGTTGCTCTCCAACTCCTTTTTCAACTGGAGAGAGAAATCATCACTAACATCATCATCATCCCAATCATCTCCCACTGCTGAGTCACTTCTTTTCCTACCTCCTTGTCATCCCACTCTGAAAGTTGTAAAACAATAAAGTGCAACAGAAATAAGAAGAAACATTAGAATGACACCAAGGCCCCAACAAATCAAGTTGAATAAGTTGTTTCTAATTCCTAAAGAATATCCAAATACCATCACTAGAAATAGAAAAAATAATAATAATAATTCAAGCAATTAAATGAATCCTAATATCTGCACAATAAAAGTGTTTTATAATACTAATGACTAATGAGACACAGGATCAACAGCATGAGGAGCTAACTCATGACAGAATAATGCCTCTCTGGATGTAGTAAGATAGTGTTCGGTAGACATGTTAAAGCAGAACGGAATATGCATAACATGAGTTCTAATTCATTGAAGCAAACTAACAAATGTCACTTGTGAAGCATTAGGTTTGATGGGGAAAGGATTTGGTGACTTTGTGACGTGAAAGTCACCATGACTTTCTGAGCATCTGTGCATTTGATTAATATAATGGTCCAATTTTAGCATGTGACCTTTAAACAATATTGCTTCCAAAACAACCACTTCTGCAACCTGCAAGAGAACCTGTCTTGCACTTCACCAAGTATCAGATGCACCCATCTCCTCTTCTCCCCCAAACACACTTGATGCCACCATCCTCCACTCTTCCCGGTACTCATCAAGTAGCTCATGTGGAATAAGGGGTATTGAAATTGGAAGCGATTTTTTTGCTCATAGGGGAAAGGTAAAGTGCATGCGGAAGAATTGTGGTGACAGTGAAGGAGAAGAGTAAGGTGAGGATCATGGAATGGGTGGCTGCAAAGGTGAAGGCGGTGGAGGTTGAAGCTGCCACATCGATGCAAGTTTCAATCATAGAGAGAAACATGCTGTTGGAGATGAAGTGCCCCCACAGAGAAGGGTTGCTTATCAGCATGATGCAGATGCTGAGGGAGGTGAGGATAGAGGTTAGTGGGGTTCAGTAATTTAACAATGGAGTGCTCATGGCGGAGTTGAGGGCCAAGGTGAAGGAACATGAAAACGGGAAGAAGGTCAGCATTGTGGAAGTGAAGAGGGCACTTAACCAAATTATACCTCACGCAGTTGACTTGCACTATTCTAATTTGGGCTTTGTGCAATGAGGGGTGCATGAAGTTAGCTACCACATTCATGGCTTGACTTTATGAATCAATATTCCAAGTGCAATTAACTGGGCATGTCTTCCATTTTAGGAATTTCTGGACTGCAATAGATTCAACTATAACAATTAAAATGAAGCAGTGTCTGGCGTGTATGCCTTCCATTTTAGGAATTTCTGGACTACAATAGATTCAATTATAACAATCAAAATTAAGCATTGTCTGATTTTCCTCCCCTGTTTGTATCAGAACTGATGTTGCTACTGTAACGAGTTTCAGGCAATGGCTATACATGGATGGAATGTTAGTGCAAAATATTACTAAAAGAATGTAACTGCAATATATCTGACTGTTCCCTAAAAGAATTACTGCACCAACAATATTATTTGATATATACAAAAACAAGAGAATAAAAGACCAGATCATCTTTCAATACATATGTTGCCAATCATATTACACACTCTAACATAATAGGAACAGACCAATTGCTTCTATATCCAACTAAGCACAAGTGAAAAAAATATATGTGCTCTTGTGTTTTCTCAAGCTGAACATACAACTGTCTTTATATGCACATCATATAATATATAATCAATAGAGGTAATAAAGTATGCAAATTATTCAAACAATGGAAGCTAACACATCGAACAGCTTTCCATGGAGAAAGTTAATTGATTGATTATTGAATAATTTAAACAATCAACAGTCATGTGATTTAATAAAACAAGTACTATGTACTGAATTAAGGACAAGCCTCATCAAACAGTGCTGATTGCCTTATGAATTAATAGAAGAGAAAGCAAGTTAATACAAGATTACTAACTATGGATAATGTAAATACCCAGGTTGTAGTGCTAGTGCTCCTTCGGAGCTTTACAATCATCAATACCCAGGTTGTAAATAATTAACTAGAAAAGTTCAGTTGTATGGCAAAATCGAAGTTAGAAATTTAGAAGACAAGGATACTGAATTTTATTATTTTAAACATTTGAATACATAGCTTTAATTTTTTTCCTTTAATTTGATATTATCTAACGTATTGTCAATTTTTCATTAATTGACAGGTATTTTGTCTGAAGACGAGTCCTGGCACAGCGATAAAGTTATGCCTTGGTAACTTGTTGGTCATGGGTTTGAATCTAGAAACAATCTCTTTGCATATGCAAGGGTAAGGTTGCGTGCAATATCTCTCCCTTTACCTGCGCACAGCCTGGAGCCTTTGGGCAATGGAGTACATAATTTTTTGTTTTAGACAGGTATTTTGTCTATAACTTTCTCCCAGAAAATGAAATTTAATTGTTAAGTAAAAAGGATTTATATTAAGAAGGAAACAAAAAAGAGAATCATTTTACTTTGTTTTGGACTTATTTAGAGCATGTTTGGATACCCTTTAAAAAATCATGATGGTTACCTCAAAACCAAAGTGTCACCATGATTTTTCCAAAGCAACTATATGTTGCTTCACATTCACCGTGATTCCATATTTGATTTTGGTTCACCTCACCGTCACCCCAAACATGCTATTACTAGTAGCCAATCAAATGCTTCCTGAGTATCATACATTCATCATACTAAAAAAAAATGATATATAACATGGCAGGTCTTATATATACATTAAATTTAAACACCGAGACAGAATACAAACATTTTTTTTATATTGGTTTACTTTAAAGAGAGGACTTGCCTCATAAAACAGTCCCAAATGCCTCATATCAAACGTCTATATACTAAGTTTTGAATTTGGAAGCCACATTGTTTAAAGGAAACCTTAAAACCGGAGCCGTTGTATTAATAGAACAGCACGATGTTCAAAAAGCCACGGTGACTTCTGCGCCACAAAGTCACTGAATCCTTTCCGGGTTTGATGATAGCATTACTGACTACCGATTTCTTAAGGGTCAAAACATCAAATAGGTGGTGTTCAAATAAATTCTAAAGGCAAAGCCATTTAAGAAACAAAACTGTTACGGATAAAAGATATCTTATCATTTATCCTATTAATTCAAATATTTAAATCTCCATCAAATCTGTTATCAACGGCAAGAAGATAATCACCCGAAGATAGAAGATATAATTGATATCTTCTAGTTATCAATATCTCCACATATCACGGAGGAAGATATTGGGCTTCAATCATCAGTTATCGAAAGTCCAGGTTAGAGTCCTATAAATACCGGACATCCCATGGTGAAAGGTACACACACTCGTTCCTGACTCTCTCTTTCATTCACACGGCACACACAGCACCCCAATTGCTTCATCGTGTCCGCTGTGATCTTCTTCTTCCTTAAGTTACTTCAGTCCCATAAGCTTCTTAAGAGAAAGAGTCTAATCCTACATTAAATACCCAACATCACTTGTTGGACATTTCTGTTCTCACAGGACAGAACATTGGCGCCATCTGTGGGGAAGATAAATTTCGAATCCCACCAACTCGCAATGGCTAACACCAGAAGGCATCAGGTAGCTAGGCATGGAGAGTCGCCCAGAAACCTGAACCAAGAAAACATAATAGTAGAGGATGCACTTTCCCACACGGCATCCTCCCCGGCAGAACCAACAGCACACACGCCGGTCAACCCTCTGCCCGAAGAGGAACCGGTGAACTCTTAGCGTTTCATCCAGAACGCTCTCCAGTCATTGTTGGCCTGTATGGAGAATCTGGAGAAGCGCTATGAACTCCAGCGGCAGGAGGATATTCAACGCCTAATCACTCAATTGGAGGAGCGTGATAATCGCCGGAGAGAGGAAAGGAACCGACAGGGTGCCCACCGTATAGAACACAGCATGGAGAACGAACACAATACGGAACACCCAGGAGGCGCTAGGAGACGAAGACCAGAGACTTCAGCCCATATTGGCGGAACGAGCAATAGGGACCCGGTCGGTCAGTCCGAGCAGGGGAGGATGTCCCGCTCCCATAATGAGCCATACCACCCCCCATCGGCCATAATACCGGACTCACTTGCGCAAGGACCGATAGGGAGAGTCGTTCGCCATCCCGGGCAAGGCGACGGCACGTACCGAAGAAAATATCGCCGGGGTCATCAAAACAACAGCCCGTTCATTGACCGAATTGTGGACGCTCAATTCCTGGAAGATTTTGATGGCTCGTTCTTGTCCAAATATGACGGGAGCCAGGACCACAGGTGCACATCGACGAATTTGACATGCAGATGTGCGTTAGAGGGATTGACGAACCCTTCATCTCAAGAATCTTCGCCACTACGTTGACAGGAGCGGCCCAAACCTGGTTTCATTCCTTGCCGCCCCGGTCCATCAACAGTTTCGAAGATTTCGGCCAAAAGTTTTTGCTGAATTTTGCGACCAGCCAAAAACAGCCGAAGTCAGAGTTTGCTTTGGGGAGGATACGACAGCAGCCTGGAGAAACTTTACAAAGCTACCTGGATCGGTTTAAAGAGGCTGCATTGCAAGTCCAGGGTCTGGAGGAGAAAGTGCACGTACATCTCATATCTGCCGGGCTTAACGGAGCATCTCGCCTTGCAAAATCGATATACAAAGACCCCGTGAAATCCCTGAATGAGTTCAGAATCCGATCCAAGAAGCACTTAGAGTTAGAGCAGATGGAGATAGCAAACTCGGCGCCAAGGGAAAGCAAAAAACCCTCGTTGCCAAGAAACCGACGTCAGGAAAATCCGCAAACCAGTCGGCAACCCGCAAACATGCTCACCAGCCGACCACCACGAGGGGGTCCCGACCCTCGTTTCAGACTTGGTAGGTACGAGTTGAAATATGACAAGTACACTCCGTTGAATGCTCCACGTGGTCAGATATGGAAGGAGGCAGCCTTCACCGACATGAGGAAGGTCGATCGACATTCTCCAATGTTAAGGAGAGAAGGATTGGATTATTCCCGGTATTGTGATTTCCACAATGCGCCGGGCCACACGACCGATCAATGCTGGGAACTTTGAGATGCCATAGAGAAGTTCGTACGAGAAGGCAAGTTACGACAGTATGTCATTCGGACTCAGGGACGCCAAGGCAAGAGAAAAGCCCAACCAGAAAGCAAGCAACGGGAAGACAAGAAAAGTAAGAAGGATGAAGAATTCCCCGAACCCGAGTTCGAGTGCAATGTCATCACAGGTGGAATGGGAGGAGGAGGCGATTCGGCCAACCAACGAAAAAAATATCTCAAAGAGGTGATGTCGGTACGAGATCGACCAAAGTTTAAGGGAAGCTCCAGCGAGAAGGCCAAAAAAGCCGACCCCCCGTTGATTTACTTTACCGATGAAGACCTGCGAGGGGTGATGCAGGGCCATGAAGACGGCCTTGTTATAACGGGAACCGTGGCCAATTTCCGGGTCAAAAGGATATATGTTGACAACGGTAGCTCGGCCGACATCCTTAACCTGAGTGCGTTCAAAAAGATGAATTTGAAGATGGAAGACTTAAGACCGTGTCAGACCATGCTATACGGGTTCAACGGCTCGGGTACCAGCTTGGAAGGTGTTATTGACCTTCAACTTACGTTAGGGACGAGGGAAGGATTCAGATCGGAGAGGGTCGCATTTACCGTCGCCGACTTCCCTTCACATTACAACGTTATCGTCGGCAGGCAAACACTTCATAAGTGGGATATTCTGATGTCCACCAAGCATCAGAAAATGAAGATGGTCGGACACCTCGAAAAAATCATCACAATCTGCGGGGAACAAAGGGAATCCAGGCAGTGTTATTATAACACCGTCAGAGACTCCGAGCCCGGTCCGTCCTCCCCACCTCGAATCCGACGAGGGGAATCAGCAGAACCCCCGGCTAGACCGCGCCTAAGGAAACCGGTCAACCTGGTCGAACTGGACTTACGAGAGGTGGAGGAATGGAGACCTAAGCCAGCAGACGAGCTCGAAGACGTTCAGGTCGGCTCTTCTCCCGACCAGATCACGAAGATAGGCAAGCAAGGCGATTCGGAAGCCAAAAACAAGTTGGTCCATTGCCTAAGGGAAAATCAAGACGTTTTTGCCTGGAAGGCGTCCCAAATACCCGAAATCCAACCCACTTTCTGCTGCCACAAGCTAGCAATTTATCCCGGCTCCAAGCCAGTAGAGCAGAAGAACAGGAAGCTCGGCTTAGATAGAAGAGAGGCCCTAGAGAGACACATCAACGAATTAATTGAAGCCGACTTCATAAAGGAGATCCAGTACACGACTTGGCTCTCTAATGTCGTCATGGTAAAGAAATCTAACGGGAAGTGGAGAGTCTGTGTCGACTACACTGATCTGAACAAGGTCTGTCCTAAGGACTCGTACCCAATGCCGAACATTGACCAACTAGTAGATAGCTCGGCAGGTTACCGATGGCTGTCGTTCATGGACTCCTACTCCGGGTATAACCAAATACCTATGCATCTGGACGATCGCAAGAAAACGGCATTCCGGGGCCTCAAAGCAAATTACTGTTATGATGTCATGCCTTTTGGTTTGAAGAACGCAGGGGCTACATATCAGCGGATGATGAACAAGGTCTTCTCCGATCAGATTGGGCGGAATATTGAAGTATATATTGACGATATGATTACCAAAACTCCGGCAGCCGGAAACCACATCCAGGACTTGGAGGAAACATTCCAGAAATTGAGGAAGCATGACATACGCCTCAACCCACTGAAATGTGCATTCGGCGTAAGGGCCAGAAAATTCTTGGGGTTTATGCTAACCCAGAGAGGAATAGAGGCCAACCCAGACAAGTGCAAAGCCGTCTTGGACATGCAACTCCCCGCCAATAAAAGGGAGGTCCAACAACTGGCAGGAAGAATGACGGTCCTGACCCGATTCCTCCCAAAGTCCGCAGAGAAAGCCCTCCCCTTTTTTAAGTTGCTAAAAAAGGAGGCTAGCGTCGGATGGAACCCGGCATGGGAGGAAACTTTTCAGAAAATTAAAGCATGCCTAGCTTCGCCGCCAGTTCTATCCAAGCCCGAACCGGGCGAAACGCTCATCCTATATTTGTCAGTGGGCGAGGAGGCCATCAGCGCAGTATTGATCAGAGAGGTAGACAAGACCCAAAAGCCAGTGTACTTTGTAAGTCGGGTCCTTAAAGGAGCGGAACTGCGCTATCAGAAGCTGGAGAAGGTGGCTTTTGCCTTACTTACGACGGCAAAAAGGCTCCGCCCATATTTTCAAAGCCATACGATCATAGTCCGAACGAATCAGCCCATTCGGCAAGTATTGCATAAGCCGGACCTGGCAGGGCGAATGATGAGTTGGGCCATTCAGCTGTCTGAATTCGACATCCAGTATGAAGCCCGCCACGCCATCAAAGCTCAGGCACTGGCCGACTTTGTGGTAGAGTTAACCCCGACATCAGCCACCCGGGATAAAGGCGGGATGTGGAAAGTGTACGTAGACGGATCATCTAACGCCAAAGGTAGTGGAGTCGGCATAATCATTGAGAATCCCGAGGGAGTATCTATTGAGCAATCACTACAGGTCAATTTTCCGACCTCCAACAACCAAGCAGAATATGAAGCACTGATCGCCGGGCTAACACAGGCAAAAGAACAGGGGGCTTCAAAGGTTAATGTCTTCACCGACTCACAGCTCGTCTCTGCACAAATTGAAGGGAGATATCAGACCAAGGGACCTCTACTGGCCAAGTACCTGGCCAGAGTAAAAGAGATTATGGCAGAATTCGACGAAGTAATAGTCGCCCATATCCCAAGAGAAGAAAACGCCAGAGCCGATATATTATCCAAGCTGGCTAGCACGAAGGGAACAGCCAACCATAGGTCGGTTGTTCAACAGGAAGTCGCCCAACCAGCATACATCATGATCATCTTAACTGACGACGACTGGAGAAGACCCATCGCCAACTATTTAGAGCATGGCACGATCCCCAATGACGAGTTGGAGGCAAAAAAGCTGATTAGAGATGCAGCAACGTACGTGATAGCCGACGGTGAATTATACCGACGAGGCCTCCATACCCCACTATTATTGTGTCTAAATTCAGACCAAGCCGACTACGTACTCATCGAGGTACACGAGGGGATTAATGGCCAACACATGGGAGCAAGAGCGCTGGCGTTAAAAGCATTGCGCGCGGGGTATTTTTGGCCAACGATGAGAACGGACGCAGCAGAGCATGTCAAGAAATGCGATAGCTGTCAAAGACACGCGAAGATACTGCGAGCTCCCCCATCCGAGCTCGGACTGATCACTGCACCATGGTCGTTTTATAAGTGGGGCATGGACCTCTTGGGGCCATTCAGAGCCACGGAAGGACAAATGAGGTGGTTGCTGGTGGCCATCGATTATTTCACCAAGTGGATTGAGGCCGAGCCTCTCTCCGCTATCACCTCGGCCCGTGTACAAAAGTTTATGGAACGGACCATCATAGCAAGGTTCGAAATTCCAACAGAAATTGTAATCGATAACGGGACACAATTTACCGACAACAAATTTAAAACAATGACGACAGGCCTCCAAATTAAGTACCACTTCGCGTCTGTTGAACACCCGCAGTCTAACGGACAAGCCGAGGCGGCTAACAAAGTCATCCTCGATGGGCTAAAAAAACGAATGAACGAAGCCGGCTCAAATTGGGTCGAGCAGTTGTATTACGTCCTATGGGCATACAGAACAACGATCTAGACATCTACCGGAGAAACCCCCTTTAGGATGATGTATGGGTGTGATGCCATGATACCAGTGGAAATCGGTCAGCCATCCTGGAGGAGGCGACACATAATTCAAACAAAAGATAATGACAAAGCATTGGCGGCCGACCTGGATATGATAGAAGAGGTCCGAAACACAGCGCATCACCGTGATCTATGTAGCAAAAGCAAGATAGCACAAAGATTCAACAAAAAGGTGAGGGCGCGACCTTTCGAAAAATGCGACCTCGTACTCCGACAGGCCGACATCGAAAATAAGAACGCCCGAGAAGGAAAATTAGCGGCCAATTGGGAAGGACCATACCGAGTTATCCAAAACATCGGAAAAGGAGCATACTCGTTGGAAACATTGGAGGGAAAGCAGATCCGCCGAACATGGAACGCGGACAAGCTGAAGAAATATTACAGCTGACGAAAAAGCAGCAACATTTCTAATCCATGTGTTTACCTTTAGTTGGCTGACGGCCCGTCATTGGAATCATGGACGCCATGTCGTTTTCCTTTAACCGGCCGATGGGCCCGTCATAGGGATCATGGATTATTGCCTCACCGTGTGTTCCCCTTTAATGGGCTAGTTAGCTCGTCATCGGGGTCACGGGAGGACATTACATTAAGATGTATCACGTGTTTCTCATTAATTGATTCGGGGATGTACAACCCGTGTAAATCAGTCATTGAGGTCGTGAAAATCTAATCTTCGAAGAATATTAATAAAATCCTTATTTCAAGGAACCTTTTTACTATGCACAAGATTTTTTTTTTACTTAGTCGTTGTTTTGTATTACGGTCTTGATCAAACCGGCGTAACCGTTAAACCAGGTGAATCATTGGCTCGGCCGAAAGAATTACATCTGTATTAGTTACAAATGCAAACAGTTAAAATGGGAACATGATCCCAGAACACCCGACCAATGGTCTCGGCTAAACGATTAGCCATTGGAACTAAAATATAGAAGAAAACGCCCGACCAACGGTCTTGGCTTGAATAAACAGATAAATTGGGAAAACCCCAAAACCACGTCTGGAGACCAGTTAAAGATCCCGGCCAAACAGACGTCTGGCCGTTGGAGCCAAAAGCAAAGTATAAAGCAGAACACGAATAGTGGTTGAAATAAAAAATAGTCAAGATTGACGATAACTGTACGACATCGAATAAAAGCAACAGAAATAGAAATTGTTCAAAAATTACAAGAGAAACCGGCATCCCGGTCCTTCAATCCTCCTCGTCGGCCGGGGGTGCAATGTTCTCCGGCGTGCTCTCCGAATCTGATTAGATTCACTAGCGGAAGCCTTACCCTTCCCGCCGGCAAGCCGGCGCTTCTTGCGAGACTTCAAAAGGGCAAGATGGTTTGGGAGGCGAGCCGAATCCATTTCAATTGCTGAACAACAAAGTAGGGGAAACATTAGAAATATATGGAGAATAAGTAAAACTGGCCGAAAGAGACCCAAACTAACCACATTGAACATAATAGTTTATGGATGCCAAGTTCCCAGAATCTTTGCATGATAGTATCCGAGCCGCAAAAGTAACCTCGGAATCCGACAACTGAGTCTCATCGACTCGATAGGAAGAAGGGGGGAAATCGTGATGACGGGAAGACCAATATAAGGGGACTCTCCAGGATCCTGGGGAGGAACTAGAAGAACTGGAAGGACTCAAGAAAAAAGGACATCGGTCGGGGTTGGCAACGACTTTAAAGAATTTGTCTTTAAAACTTTTGAAAGAATCAGCAAATAAAGCAAAAAGCCGGCGGTCAGAACCACGGTCGTTCCGACCACAGAAAGAGGTCCAACCTTTCCGATCGGCAGGCTCCTTACCCAATCGGCTGGTTTGAACAGAGAAAAAATAAAAGAATAAAGGGCAAGTACAAGAAACTTCAAGTTTTTGACACAGAATTTCAAAGGCAAGCATAAAGACCCAGCCATTGGGGTGAATTTGGGAAGGGGCGACATGCAGGTGGTCTAACACCTGCATTTGAAAGTCGCTCAAGGGAAGTCGGATCCCTACCCTGGTAACTATCTCACTATAAAACAGAAAGAAATCAGGATCATCACCCTCCCGGACAGAACAAATAGGTTCACCCGGACGGGGTAAGCAGACGGAGGATTCCTCAGAAGCATTGAGAGACAATTGGGAAAGGGCTTCGGAATCTAAAACCGAGGAATATTGCAATACTTCATGAGTCACCCGTGGAAACCTATTCGATAGGACGGGGGAGACGGTGGTAGGGTGAGACCCAGTTGTCGAATCCCTAACACTTCCGGCACGAGAGCCCATAATTACCTACGACAATAGAAAAACAGCAATTAGTAAGAGTACCTGGACGGTGAACCGACGAGGGGTTAAAAATTGACAAAGTCCGGGCTGGTGCGGACACCGGCATGCTAACATCTAATGTTGGTGGCGGCACACCAGGGAGTCTGGGAACCTTGACGGGATTATGACGGCATCTATCTAATAGATCATCGGCTTGCCTATCCATATCTATGCTAGCTAAATACATAAACTCTTCCACACATTTTGGACAAGGCTCATACCGGATTGTAAATTGTGATTGGGACATAGAACCATCCCTAGGGGCAGCAATTAAAGGAGTAGGAGATTTAGGGGGTGTCTTAGACCCTAACGAAAGTAGGGCAGACCTCTGTCGTGAAGAGGAACCTAACCCAGAGGACCTTGAATGAGAACGACTAGAGGGATGAGAAGTTGGGGATTGTAAACTGCTAGGGGCAGAAGGAACCCTAAGTAGAGATTTTTTCTTCTCCTCCTCAGATAGGGATAAACCATAAAGCCAGAAGGCAGCGCGAGGAGGAATCGTCCTACGAATCTCTGCCTCTTCCTCAAGAGTATATTTCATGATGGAAGTGCTACAATGTATAAGAACTGGGAAAATAAAAGAAACAAATGGAGTTCGCAGAAGGGTACGAAATAAGAGAAGAAAGGGGGAAGAATGCAGAACTAACAACACCAGTAATATTCTGAACCCAAGAAGAAAAATAAGAAATGATAGTGAGGACGAAAAAAAAAAATACCTAGAAAAGAGAGGATGGTCGAAAGGAAGCAACAAGGGGCAAAAGCTCAAACACGAGAAAGAACGCAGCACAGGGATGCGAGAAATGAGGAGCAATGTGGAAAATGAAACGATAATGGGAAATGAAACGCTACATACCCATTAGATGAGAGAGTAACCATCGAAATTCAAAAAGGAGAACATGGGGATAGTAACTGGCAGGTATTGAAAGACGTGGAAACGGCGGTTACGTCATTACTACAGAAAAAGGATGATTAAAGCGTGAAACGACACGAACACGTGGCACCCCAAGAAAGGACGCTTTGTAGCTCAACAATCAAGGCTAGTTATCAGTATCAACGCAGGCTGCTGGAAAAGACAAGACATAGCTCGGCACTGATGTCAACGGTAAACCCCGCGCATGGTCATCCTGAGCAATGTTGGCCCTATATATGGTGGCTCCGGATGGAATCGGTTACGATTACAAGGGGTCAGCTTAGAAGTTTCGTCACATGAAGTCGGCCCAAGGGTCCCATTCACAAAAGATCGGCTAAGAGTCTAGTCGGACCTTTACACATCCCGGTCATCAAGAATCCTAGATAACCGGGCTGAGGGGCATCTGTTACGGATAAAAGATATCTTATCGTTTATCCTATCAATTCAAATATTTAAATCTCCATCAAATTTGTTATCAACGGCAAGAAGATAATCACCCAAAGATAGAAGATATAATTGATATCTTCCAGTTATCAATATCTCCACATATCACGGAGGAAGATATCGGGCTTCAATCATTAGTTATCGAAAGTCCAGGTTAGAGTCCTATAAATACCGGACATCCCATGGTGAAAGGTACACACACTCGTTCCTGACTCTCTCTTTCATTCACACGGCACACACAGCACCCCAATTGCTTCATCGTGTCCGCTGTGATCTTCTTCTTCCTTAAGTTGTTTCAGTCCCATAAGCTTCTTAAGAGAGAGAGTCTAATCCTACATTAAATACCCAACATCACTTGTTGGACATTTCTGTTCTCACGGGACAGAACAAAAACATTAACAACAAAAACTGAAATACGTGGAGAATCGAGAAAGAACGAGATTACCTTCATTGATTTCAAACTCTTCAAACTCATCATCGTCTTCGAAGAGATCGATCTTGATGTCCTCGGTGGCTGCTTTTGGTTCGATCGCCATGGATAAACCTGAATTATCTGCGGTTATTTCAAAGACCTAAATGCTTATATAAATTTGATGAATTCACGAGAAAAATAAACTAAAGTTTGATAATAAAAAAATTATAATAAAAACGATAATAAAGGTGTGCAATCAAACCAAACAAACAACCAATGATTCATACAATCGATAATTTATTAGAATGAAAATAACACTCACCAATGATGTTGGAGTGTCAACCCTATGAGCGAAGAATCTTGTATGTACTACTTTTGAATCAAGTAACTTGTCTGGGAGCAAAGCTTTCTGGTGATTGGTGAATGTATTATTTATATACTGAAAAGAAAATTGGAGAGAAAATAGAACGATGTGTGAGAGTGAGGGAATTTAAAAAAAAAATGTTTCAAAAATAAAGGGAAGAAAATTTTAAAGTTTAATTTTATTTTTTTCATTTTATGTCTTTTTTACTGGTTTTTCATTTTAAGTTTAATTAAATAAAAAAAATGTTATTGCGACCAAAAAATAAAAGAATAGTATATATATATATATATATATATATATATATAATTTAATTTTCTTTTTTTATAGGTTGTTTGGCTGTGATAAGATTGAAAAAATAAAAGAGGCGTGAGCGACACCAAAAAAAAAAGTTAAAAGAAAAAAAAGAGAAATACATATATAGGATTAATTATTAATTTAGTTCCCAAATAAATTATTTTAAAAGAAAGAAGAAGAAAAAATGTCAAAGACAGATATTCATTTCAGTTTCATTTCCCCTTTGACTATTTAAGGATGCAATCACTAACCCAAATGAAATATTTCAGACACAAGAACAAGCACAAAGTGAAAATGACTTCGGAGAGCCTCGGTTTGCATGCTAACTTGTTTCCAGCATGATTAGAAATCCATTGCAAAACTACATTTGAAACAAAAGTAATTTTGCCAAGAGATCAAGACCCTTGTTTTTATCTTCATTTTATTTTTATCCGTTAGATTTACATTGAAATGTTTGCCACGACATTTTTTTAAGTGCATTAGAAACGCGTGCCACAACATTTCCAACTGCAAATCAAACATGCACATCTTCTTCTGCTAATAGCTGGTTGTCATGCTCAACTTGGAGTTGACTAATATAGGAACACATGTCCAAATGTTGAATCAACTGTACGCAGTGCAGTTGAGATGAAACTTCAACGGAAATTTGTGACAGCTCCTGCTACACTCCTCTTCCATGACTGTCCAATTGCTAGGGTCATCACAGTTATAGTTTATAGTCTGTATTTTTTTTTTTTTCTTTGTATGCACCCTTTGGCAATAGGTGTTAGTGTTACAAAATTTTGTGTTTTATGTGCATGTTGGACAGGGATGTGATGCTACTAGCTTCAAGAAACAACGCATCAGAGAAGGATAATCTCATCAATTTTTCACTAGGTGGTGATGGGTTTGACACTGTGATCAAAGCTAAGGCTGCGATTGACACTTGACTGTGTACCTGGCTGCTATAATAAGGTTTCATGTGCGGACATATTGGCAATGGCAACTGGAGACGTCATAGCATTGGTAAATAAGCAGCAATAGCCTTGGCAAAATAGAGAGCTTCCAATTAATATTCATAAATTGGATTCTTTGTAAACTAAGTTCATCAGTCATAGTATACTAGTTGTCTCTATAATAAGTAGCAGTGGGGTAGAATTAGAGAACACAAAATGAATTAGAATTGGCAATGGCAACTAGGGAGGCTATAGAATTGGTAAATAAGAAATGTCCTTTGCAATAAAGCAAAGCTTACATGCATTTCCTTAAGTACTTTTTTTTAGGAAGATTCCTTCAGTACTTTTGGTACTGTTTTCAAATAAAAATTAGAGTTTCATTGCATTAAAAGTCAACATAAATTACTCAGGTAAAACTTAATTTTGATTTGAAAACAACACCAAAAGTACTTAAGGAAAATATCTTCAAGTTTTGTATATACGTAAATTGTATCATCTGTAAAATAAGTTCAATTAAAGTGTAGTAGTTGTCTAAGCATCCACGTCTAGCAAATGCAGCATATCTATACAAGTAACAGTGGGGAATTAGACAAGTATTACTATGAGACTATGACCCCTCTTTATAAGATTATTTTGTATTGGTTATGTGGAAAATTATATGTAAAATTTTAGTTGTACAATTTAGCTCAATACCAAATGAACATTCACTTGGTTTCAGATAGGAGGACCATCTTATTCAGAAGAATTGGGAACGCTAGATGGGATAATCACGACAAAAGCTAGTGTTTGACACCATCTACCTCATCCTGAATTCAAACTAGCACAGCTGAACCAAATGTTTGCTTCACGTGACCTCACCCTTACGGATCTAGTTGCTCTATCAGGTATTTCATTCATAATGAACAAAATACTTGTTAGTTACCCAAGAGTCTAAGTTCATGTTTGGATATACATTGGTATGTCAAAACCTACATTCTGCACTAGGGAAGGTAGATTTAGCCAATTTCCAACATGTTTGGTTTTATGTTTGAATCAAGTCACAAATTGGATTTTAACTCTAAACTCAATTTTTAGACGTAGCAACTAGCAAGTCTTGTGCAAGTTTTGCTTTAGGTTGAAAATTTATACCAAGTTTCATTACAAACTTACTTTTAAGATAAAAGTTTCCTCATATAATCACTTCGTCCTAAACTCACTTTTTGGGGAAATCAATTTAACAAGTAAAAAAAAGTCCAAACCAAGTTTGCAATGCCCATCTTTTTTGGAATTAAAATCTGACCTCTTCCAAAAAAATGGTTTTCCTTAGAAACACCTAAAATCGAACTCCTATCCACATGCTTCAGGAATATGGTTATTTGTCAACCGTACCACACCATGTTTAGTTCACAAATGCCTATCTGAACACACACACTAAGACTTAGTATTGTTGTGTAGTGTACCATTTGGCTTCTTCGTCCCTGAAAATTATAATCTAGATTGAAATGAGTGGTTGCAGGAGCACATACTATTGGCTTCTCCCACTGCAGCAAGTTCTCCAAACATATTTACAACTTCAGAAGGAAAAGCATTGATCATACACTTCATCTCGCTTATGCAAAACAGCTCCAACAAGTGTGTCGGAACAGCCATTGACATGGACCCAGTTACATCTAGACATTTTAATCAAACTTTGTTTACTCATAAAGGATCAAGACACTTAGTGAACTTATTTGCATCTAACAACACAGCCTTTGAAACGTCTTTTGTAAGTGCCATAACAAAGTTTGGGCGGATTGGGGTCAAAACGGGAAACCAGGGTGAATTCAGCTATTAAATAATGTCTAAGACCAGTGTAGGAATGGTGATAATAATAAAATAAAAGACAGGGCAAAGTCACTTTAGTAGAATTTGATTCTAGAACAGCTTCTAAAGAGACTAGTCAAGACTTCAATTTTGGGCGCTTTAAGTTCAATTCAAACAGTTTGATATGAAGTGTGAGTTTTCGAGGATTAAAGACGGTGAGCAAGACACAGTGCATCTGCTTGGGCAAGAGGTACCCAAGAAAGACGTTTTTAGATATTTGGGATCAATGTTGCAAAAAGGTGGGGAGATCGATGAGGATGTAAGTCATAGAATTAAAGCAGGGTGGATGAAATGGCGGAGTGCATCGGGGTTTTTGTGTGA
>PYAF01003140.1:46724-85491 GCA_007407185.1 Glycine tomentella | reverse complement strand
TGTTGAAATAATAAATTAAATATTATAAATAGTACAATGGTTAAAATAAATAATGTGATATAAAAATGTGTAGGAGAAATGAGTAAAAAAATAAATAAATAATAAAATTATTTTATTTAAAAGGGGTAATAAGGAACTTTAATAAATATTTTAAGAATGAAAGGGAATAAAATATAATAAAAAAACTAAAAACTAAAATCTAACATTTAAAAAGAAAGTTGTTTCAAATTGGTTAAAAAGAAATAGAAACTACTAAAAACTTGATTATTGAATAGTTAAATAAGTTTTTTTCCTGTAAAAGAAGTTAAAAGTTGGCTCAAATAGTTTGTCAGACATAGTCTTAATTTGTCACGGTTGGTAAGTCATCTCATCTATCTTTTAATTTTTTGTTTGATTGTTCAATAAATAAACTTTTTTTAGTAGTTTCTATTATTTTTTAAAACTCTATTTGAAGTATCATTTTTTAAAACTTTAGTTTTTAACTTCTAGTTTTTTATATTTCTTTTTCTTTTTATCCTTAAAATATTTATTAAATTTTATCATTATCCATTTTAAATAAAACAAGGATCAATTATTTATTTGTTTTTTCTACTCATTTCTCTTACACGTTTTTTATATATTACACAAATTATTTTAATCATTTTTCTGTTTATAATATTTAATTTATTATTTTAATATACTTCACTAAATTAAAAATTTTATATTTATTTTATTTTTTAATAATTTCATGTCATATTATTTATTTTAACTATTACACTAACTAACATAATAAAAAGTATAATATTTACTCATATGTAATTTTTTACTTTATTTTAAACTTGATTAAAAATATTTTAAGTTAAAGTATAACATTAGTAGTAGAATATATAATTTGAAAATAAAATGTAACAATTAAAACAAAATATAATTATGTAAATAAAAAATTAAAAGAATTTAAAAACTAAAATTATAACACAACAAAATATATTTTCAAGACAATTTAACGTATTGTTGTTGCGAAGGTTGAATAAGTGGTATGTTGTAGTCATTGATCTAGATCTCAGTGAAAAACCACAATTGATGCTAGCTAAAAAGTATTTATTTTAAATAGGCTTAATTACTTTTTTGTCTCATTGTTTATTTATTTTGTTCAATTTCGTTTCATTGTTAATAAAGAATTTATTTTCAAAATCAATGTAATTTGCTCCATTCTGTCTTTAACCCCCACTAGTTAAATTTTAATTAATAAAATATTATAATTAGGGACATTTTTAGGGATAGTTCAAAACTTTCACTCATCATAAAAATGACAGCGTCAAGTCAATTTGGACAGAAGGACCCAAATTGTATCATTTTGTGAAAATTAAGGTACCAAATGATATTGTTTTGAAAATTATGAAACCAAATTGAATCGCTTAATAATAGTGGGACTAAATTGAGTTAAATAAATAATAGACATCAAAAGTATTAAATAAGAGAGTTATATGTTAGATTTCATAACAAATAGTTTTTCTTTTTTTAGGGAACCTAAAATTTGAATTTCAATTATTTTACTCTGGAGTTGAACTTGGAGAGAGAAAATAAAAAAACTAAAACTAAAAAAGAATTGTATTGAAAAAGATTTTTTTTTTTTTTACAAAAGTACAATGAAGTTTATAAATTCAATTAGAGTAAATAGATTTCTAACTATGTTATTAACTTGTAAGTAATTTTTCGTATGGGGTTTATGTGGCCCGAGGTAGATGTCAAAACCATTGAGCATTAGAAATTGTCTTTCAGTTAAGTCTATTAGATTAGGCCTGTTTTAGCATCATGTCTACACCTTAAAGTTTCTTTGAGTTAATGTTAATTATAACTTTAAACATAGGCTGATTCTTTAAACCACCAAATCAGGAGGCTAATGCCATTAAATTTTGTAAACGTCATTATGAGCTTTCAAGCATGGTTGAAATGTAATCAAACACTCATAAATCCAATGTTGAATATTCAATTAAGGAGAAAAGATAGCTTAAAAATCAATGCAATCGTATATTAGTAGTTTTAAAGAAAACTTATTAGAAGGCCATGACGAGTACTCTGGACCTACTGAATAACGAAACAAAATTGCACCGTATTCAACAAACACAAAAACATTTATTATATTAAAAACATACTCTATGCCTACAATTAATTGTTTAATATTTACTAGTACTTTTTATGTAATTGAACATATTTAATAAGATGTATTAAATATTCATTACCATACTCTAAAGAAACTTATTCACACGATCCTAAACATTATTCTAACTTTGTTTATAATAAATACTAAAGTATTTAAAATAAATAAAAATGCCGTTTAAAATTCAAAATACAAATAATGAAAATTTCCACCTAATATATACTAGGAAGTTAAGAAAAATGTTATCGATAAAGTTTAAATGAACTTGATCCTCAATAAGAACGTGATATGCATCAAGACTCAATAAATATTTACAGAGATACTTATAGATCACTCAAGTCTTCATACTAAAGGTGAGATTCAAAACACCTCTTTGTGGGATATGAGTTTGATCCTTACTAATTGGATCAATCTTGGTTAGCATATTAGAAAGTTTATATAACTAATATAAAAATGTAAGGAAAATTTCACTTAATATATTTGAAGAGTTTTTTTTTTAAATAATTTCTTTTTTTAAAATCTTTTTAGTTAAGAAGTATTAACACCAAAAACATTTTCTAACAACCCAAAAAATATATTTTAAAATAAACTAATGTAAAAACTTTTATACTATTAACTAATAAAAAATTACTTTGGTGTATCTTTTAGAGAAATCTTATTTGTACAAAAACAAAAATTTAAAGAGAAAGTATGAGTTGGATTTGCTTACCTGATCCCAATTAAAAAATAAGATTAAATAGTCTCATCTTAAATTACCTATATAATTTTGATGGAATTTTATACAATTGTCTTATTTTTAATTCTATCGTTAATGTAGTTACTATCATATTTAATGTATATACCTTTATCTCTCATACCATTTATGTGTAATGGTAAAACACATATCTTATACTTTCAACAATACAAATGTAGTGTTGATACCAAGGAGTGACGACCTAGTTACATTATCTTCGTCCAAATATCCATTCGTCCAAACCAAACCAAATCACTAGAAATTGAAGACAGATACAGTGGGGTTTGCAAGAACTCACATATCTTGCTCAAATATCTAAGTTAGACTCCTTGATATATAACAATTTATAATTAGATTAGTATATAAAAAAGGTTTAATACCCAATTTGATCCCTTATTTTATTTAATATTTAAAATGCTCAATTAGTTCTCATAGTTTTTTGAATATGCAATTGGATTTTTCAGTTTTCAAATTTTACCCAATTGGATCAATTGGATCCTTGCCATAAGATGATCAATTAAATAGATTTATAGAAATATTATACGTGACATTTAGGAATTTTTTCTGTGATGAGTAAATATAATGACGTACAATTAAAAACTGTCACTATTTTGAGGAAAAAAAAATAGAAAACTCCAAATAACTTCATTGGGCAACATAGATTGAAATTGTTTCCCCTCTCCTCTCTCTTTAATTCAGACCACATTCTTAGATGTTGCAACCTAATCATGCATATTCATGCTTGTGGTTTGTTTTATGTTCCTCGACAATGCAATCAACGGTCAACCGCCCTCCATCCACTATCGCCATTAAACCACCCTGGCACTCTGCATGCGCACGAAGCCACCAACAACCACTGACTCACACTAATGAACCACCATTTTCAGCTACCTTTTCAGATCTCTGAACTTAGATCTCATATCTCGAAGTTTCTCAGTTGTCCAATTCTTCTCAGATTTGCCTCCATCTACATCAATTGTGACCTTAACTCCATCGGTTGTGCTTGGTAAAACTGCATCAATGTTGACAACCTGATATAATTCAAGAGTGAGATCATGGTGGTGAGGGACATCGACAACTTCTAGAACAGAGTCATGATAGGACTTAGCACCAACTTGCTATATCAAACGATAGGGGGGTGAGATATATGACGGTTGTAGTTGTTGTTGGCCGCGGTTGAAGCCATGTACTGAACGACCTCTCTTGCTTTTCACACTCACTGGTTCCCCCTCTCTTTCCCTCAAGGGAGGAATTAGGGAGGCTAGGATGGGCCACCGCTCCCCTAAACTTTAAAAATTTGAAAATAAAATTATATATTTTTAAAAATTAATAAAAAAAATAAAATAAAACCAAAATGAAAGAAAAAAAAAGAAAAAATATTAAAAAAGGTGAAAGGGAAAAGAAAAAAAAATATAAAAAACATAGTAAAAAAAAGAAAAAAATATTAGAACAATAAAAATGGAAAAAAACATAAAAGAGGGAAAAATATATAAAAAAAAGAGGAAAGAAAATGTAATAAAAATAAAAAGGGAAAGAGAGATAACAGAATAAGAAAAAAGGAAAGCAAGATGATAAAATAGAAAAAAAAATAATAATGAAAAGAGAAAGAATAAAGAGGAAGAGGGAGAAAGAACAATATAAAAGGGAGAGGTATGACCACATAAATATATACAGAGGAGAAAAAAGATGATACAAATTCCAAGAGATGAGAAAGAGTAAAAAAAGTTGTGTCATTTGATACTACAATAAGTGAAAGAGAAAGATTTCATGTATTCCTTCATTCCTTTCTTTTTCCCTCTTTTCTTCTTTTTTATCTATTTCTCGTTGTTGTTGTTGTTGTTAATCTTCTAAAATAAAATAAACTATTATTTACTCAAGAGTTAGCAAGAACTAGAAAGTCCATTATTTACCCTCTTATTGATAGAGTGATTAGACTTGTATTCAGTCTTCTATTTTCTACAATAACTACCGAAAGATCTTTCTCAACTATGAAGATAATTAAGACTAAACTTCCAAATAGAATCAAATACTAATTTCTTCATGATTCTTTGATTACATACATTGAAAAAGAAATTGTTTTGAGTTTTAACACAAATTCAATTATAGATGATTTTAATAATACGAAAATAGGTAGATTAAGAATCAAATGAAGTGATCTTAATTTCTGTAATAGATTTTTTAAATTTTTTTGTATATTAAATTTGTATTATCTTCAGAGTACTTTTATTTATGATATTTTTTTTATGTTTATCCTCTCTCAAGAAAATTCTTGCATTTGCTTCCCGTTGCACACATGGTCGTAATATTTCAAATCTATGCACATCATATGGGTGAGGATGAGGATTATCGAGTTTTTTGGATTTTTTTAAATAATAATAAATAAAGTGACAATTAAAAAATTGTTATTATATGTAAACATCATAAAAAAACCATAAAAAAATATCTCTAACATCCATGTATGACATTTTCGTAAATCAATTAAACGGATCTCACGGCAAGAACCTAATTGGATAAAAAAATTAAACTAAGGAACCCAAGTGCATGTGTACTAAAAAAATCAAGGAATTTAATTGAGTATTTTAAATAATAAACTAAGGGACTGTACCCTCCCAATTCTTATAAGGTCGATCAGCCTAAGACCTATTCATTTGGATGTCCAACAAAATCCAAATAGGAAGTTATTATATAATTCATACTAAACCTAACTAGAAAAAAGAAGACATTATACTTTCACATTAAATACTCTTGGATTAAGTCTCTTCTCTCCAAGACACGATATAACTGCATAAACACGGACCAAATTAAATATTTAACGTAAAAAAATCTTATATTATCAATAATACTCAATTTTAAAAACCAGAAAAGAAACGAGAAAGATTTTAAAAAATGGAGAAAAATAAAATAAGAGCGTATGAGTGACGGGGGAGTACGGGGTGCGAAATGAAGGCGCAAAACATTGAATCGGAAATCAATGCGCAATCTTTCTCATATATCCGACTCCTATGCTCCTTCTCCGTCGTATCTTTAACTTTTTCTAAAGTTAAAAACAAAAAGTAACTTCTGTAGGGGTATGTGTCAGTTTTCGTAGGATGAAAGTTATGAACTGTATGGGTGATAATTATAATGATACCAATTTTTTTTCACTAGCAAGTAACTAATTGACCGTTATCGTTTGGGATAGGATAGAACCAAAAATGTTTAATGATATTTTTTAATTTTTTTACTATTGAATAAATATTACATAAGTTTGATAATTGTTCCAACCATATTTGAAACAATCTTTTTCCGTTGTTGTTCTTTCTATGCTTCCTCCTAATATTTTGACGCTTAAATTAGCGACACAGATACAAGATATAGATATCGAAAAATTAGGATTAGAAATCATTTTAGGTTACATGAAGTTATAGATATATAATTTTTGTCCATGGTCTAGTTATCTGATATATATGAAATTCTATATTTTTTATTTATTTATAAGACGTGAGGATAGATTTTTCATCTTTTATTTTTAATGATGAGAGAGTTTCTGTTGGGTTGATCGAGCTATATACTGGGTCGTACGCCTTTAGAGGCAGCGTGTCAAGTTCAAGTAGTATAATTATGTTATTTGGTTTATTTTCATTTAATAATATTTGCGTTAAATTAGTTATTAATGAAAAATATGTTTAAAAGTATATAAATATAAAAAAGTAATAAATTCTCTCATTTACATGATAAATTATATATAGTTTTAATATTTATTTTTGTTATTTATGATAGGAATTTAAGTTTATATAATATTTATTATGAAAGAGATAAATGTAATATTTGTACACCAGTTTATTATATGAAAATTGGACACGAGAGAATCCATGCTCAAATATAAAAAAAAAAAAAAAAAACTTTTTTTCTTTTGTAATGATAGCAATACATTTTTTTAAGCATGTTTATTATAACTCACCTAACAAGAGTATAAGTTTCACTTCTTATTTAACATAATTTTATGAGTTTGAATAAAGTTTAGCAATAATAAAAATTATGTATATTTGAAAAATATATATTAATATTCTTTTCATTCCATATTATTTGTCTTTTTTGCTAAAGTTATTTAGGGGAGAAAATGATGTCTAGGTCCAAGGTTGGGAATATTTTTGGGCATAAAAAGTAATTACAGAGATATTTGTATTTATCTCATTTCAAAGAAACGAGTAAGGCTCAAACCTACACCTAGTCATATAAGAAACTATATCTTACTTTATCCAATCAAATCCCTTAAAATTATATGTATTTTACCTTTAAGAGGAGCGCTAGAAATAGATTACTCTTATTGATTTAAATTTATTGAAAATTAAAAATTTATGAGTGTAATTTATTAATACGGTTCATAAAATAATTAAGAGTAAATTACATTTTGTTTTTCTCAAATTACATTTGGTACCTCTTTTTTTATACATTACTTTTACTCTCTTATGTTAATGTTCTTAATTAACATCAATTGAAATGTCCAACGATACGAAATTTTTCATTAGAGTAAATTACACTCGCACTCCTGTATTTTTTTCAAATTGCACCCGATACCTTTCCTTTTTTATACATTACTTTTACTCGACTGCGCCAATGTCCATGGAACCAGATGCAGTGATAATGGTGACTGAAGTTACAGCAGGGGACCAAGAGATGGTAGAGGTGGATATGGCATGACAGGGATAGCTACAATGGTGGTGGTTGCTCTGGCGGGAGTGGATGCCCCCGAATACCATGTTGGTGGACGAGGACAAAGATGAGGAGGAAGAGATGACGCTGCCGTCAGAGAGGAAGGAGGAGGTGGTGGTGGTAAGTAAAGAAGGGTTGTTGAAGAGGGGGGTTTGTAAAACCCAATATGTGATTTTGAGGAAAAAGATAAAGGTATTTTAAACATAAAATTTCATTAAAATTCATCTGACCAGCATGTGTCTACTTTCTGTTAAATTGTTAAACGATGTTTAGGAGGGAGAGGGTCCGAGTGTAATGTGAGTTAAACAATTAAGGAGTCTTTTGTAAGATGCAAAAAATGAGAGGTGTCAGGTGTAATTTGAAAAAAACACAAGGGATACGAGTGTAATTTACTCAATAATTAATTATCTAAATTAGTATAATAAAATGACATTGTATGATAGAAACACTTTATTAAAATATTAGAATTTAATTTTGAAATACCAACATAGGTTGACATAGGTGGTAGCGACTTGTGTCCCTTAACCAAATAATCTAGGATTTGAATCCTAATCTTAGATATGGAATAAATCATATTGAAAGGGAAATATACACTTTGTGTACACTCCCAGTCTCTGATAAAAATTAGTCATTATTTTCAACGGTGAATACTCCGTACTAATATTGTAGAAAAAATATTATTTTGAAGTACTTACATGTTTATGTAAGATAATTATAAATGACATTTTCAAAATGATAATATTTTAAAATAGTAATTAATATTTTCTGAATATTTTATAATAAAAATTATTTTTAATATTAGAAATTTCAAAATATCAAATTGTATGAGACACAATAAATATCAATATCAAATAAATAAATAAAATTATATAATCCCATAGGATTAACCTAGTGGAACAAAATAGGATTTTACATATGATAAGTTGTTTAAATGAGTTTTTATTGGTCTCTTTAAGGGTATGTTTGAATTGGTGGTAAAAGATGGAATGGAGAGGGACGAAGTAAAAGAAAAAAATTATTCTATTATTTGGTTTGTAAAATTTAGAATGGAACATAATGGAAAATGGTAGACCATGATTCATTTTATTTCACTGTTTAGCCCTAATCTTATTTTCCCTAAGTGCTGGATGGAACAAAGCTTTTTTAGATTATAAAATAGAAAAAATAAGTCATGCATGAATAATATAAAATAATTTTACATCATCATCTAATCATAATTTATCATGTAGTGATAAGTTTATTAACTTTGATGGTAATTACTTTAAAAGTTATATCAACAATAATGTATGATTGAATGATAATATAAAATTACTTTATATTGTTAGTGCATTACCATTAAATTCTATAGAATAACTATTTTATCTATATAAATTTTATCCTAAGTATTAGTATCTTAAAGATAATATATTTAAAATAAAATAATATAGGTACCAAAAAGTCAAAACTCAGTGTTATTTTTTTCAAACAATGGAATGAAAATTTTATTTTGTTTCATTACAAAATATATAAACAATGGAAGACATTTTTATTTCATTCCAACCACCTCATTTCTATTATATTCCAATTCATTCTATTTCATCATTTTCCACCAATCTAAATATAGCCTAAATTAAAGTGAATATAAGTGTCTTTAAAATGCTCTTCTAAGTTTAGATATTTTTTTTTGCCCGACATCATTCTCTTTCCCAAAATTTCATGCACCATAAAACAAAAGGACCTAGCAAAGCAAGGGAAAGTCTTTATACACCATCTTTAAGTCTAATACACCATTCCAAAAATAAAAATGGCAAAAATACCCTCACTTGTTATAAACAATTGGAAACAAGGCCACAGTGCATAAGACGTTAGCTTTTTTTGGTGTTTGAAGATTGGTTTTTGGTGGTGTTCTCTGCCTTGGTGCTTTTGTTGTTTGAGTGGGCAGTTTTGGCTGGTCGTGGAAGCTGTGTTCGTAGTTGGGTTCGTCAGAGCACGTTCTCGTGGTGGTGTTGTGGTGGTCGGGGACTAAGGTGAGTTTCTGTCACTTTATGAATTACGTAATCCGTATAGATTATACGGATTTTGCAATCCATATATTACATAATCCATATGAAACATATGGATTGCATAATCCGTATAACCTTTACGGATTAACCAATTTGTATGCTTCTTACAGATTACGCTATCTGTAAGAAGCATACAGATTGGTTAATCTGTATGAGTTATATGGATTATGTAATTCGTATGGATTAAACGGATCATATAATCCGTATAATTCATACGGATTGGTTAGTCCGTACTACATAAATAAGATTTAAAAAATTGTTAATTAATTATGAAAAAATCATTTTAATTAATTATTAAAAAATGATTTTAATTAATAAGAAAATAATTATGTGAAAACATATATTAGTTGTAATTGATGGGAATGCATTACTTGGATATTTTGTTTTCCTATAGATTTGTTTTTCCACTTATTTAATTTTTTTTTATTTGTTAAGATGGACAACGATGAGTGGATGTATGACAATATTATGTCTGAGGAAATTAATATGAATGAAGATATTAGAGATGAACCTAGTGTGTTTGAAAATAATAAATGTGAAGTCGATTGTTCTGTAGCCTTCAATACTTCTAAGGTATTTTATATTATTTTGAATTTGGTTAAAGTTGTTAAATGCATGATTTGTGGAAGTTAAAAAAATTTATCGATTTTTATAGGTGTTGCCTTCCTGTGAGGATGTATTAAAATGGGCTCGAACTGTTGCATACGAGAATGATTTTGTAGCTGTGATAATGAGGTCAGACATGTCAACAGGAAAGAAAGGAAGGACATAATTTGTTTTAATTGATTGTGAAAGGAGTGGAAAGTACAGAGCATTCAATAAAGAAATGGTACCTACAGTCACTAGCACTAGAAAATGTAATTGTTCATTTAAGCTACGAGACAAACCAGTTCCAGAAGGTGAATGGTGAATGGTGAAATTATTATATGGCACTCACAATCATGCATTGGCAAATTCATTATGTGGACACCCATATGTTGGTAAACTAACAGAGGATGAGAAGATTATTGTTGTTGATATGACAAGGTCGATGGTGAAACCAAAAAATATACTTCTGACTTTGAAGGAACACAATCCCGATAATTGTACATCTTTGAGGCAAATAATCAATGCAAGATATACATACCGTACGCGTATCAGAGAAGGTATGACTGAATTGCAATGATTAATGAAACTTCTTGAACGCGACATGTATGTTCATTGGCATAGAATGAAGGATGAAAATGTCATACATGACCTATTTTGGACATATTCAGATGTAGTGAAGTTGAGCAATGCATATTATGTTGTCTTCCTGATAGACAACACATACAAAACAAACAGGTACAGACTTTCATTACTTGACATTGTTGGTGTGACTCCTACTGGGATGACATTCTCAGCTGCATTTGCTTATCTAGAATTTAAACGTATAAACAATGTTGTTTGGGCACTAGAACAATTTAGAGCCATTTTTATGAAGTCAATTTTTCCAAAAGTTCATTGTCACTGATAGAGATTCTGCATTGATGAATGCGATGAAAACTATATTCCCTGGGTCAGTCAATTTATTGTGTCAATTTCACAATGTCAAGGCACTTTACAGATTATTTAACCATTATTTCATAATTAAATTTAACCATTATTTCCTTGGGTCATGAACTTCCTAAAGGCTAAAATATGTAAAATAACCAAAAAACAACAAATTATTTAACCATTATTTCATAATTAAATTTAAAAAATTGAATAATTAAAATAAAATAACTTTACAGATTGACCAATCCATATGCATTTTATGGATTCTCCAATCCGTAAGGGTTATACAGATTACACAATTTGTATATTTTACGAAGTAAAAAAGTGTAAAACATAAAATAACAACGGATTTAACAATACATTACCTATATAAAAGAAACAAAAAAACACATTATCAGCTAAAATACCCATGATCAATTATTAATGTACGTTTTTTTATGCTTTTATTTTAATCACGAATCCGTACATAGATTTTCCTTTTTTATCATATAGATTTGCGTTTTTAAATGTGAACAATATATTCTTAAAATTAAGGTGCAAGATGACCAAATGTAAATATCATGACACTACACTGAATCATCATCATCAACAACACTTTTAACCCAAGTTAATTGGGATTGGTAATAAATGAATCAAATGATAGATATGTGAAAGTTGAAAAAAAGGAAGAAAAAAGACAAAAAAGACAAAAAGAAAATAAGATAAAAAAAGAAGGATGAAAGAATGAGGGAAAAATAAAGAGATAATAACAAAAAAAGGGGATCATCTGTAACATATAGATAATAACGGGTCTAATCCTTCACTAAGCTTATAGCTTTTCTCCATTCCATTTTAAGAAACACATTCTGTCAATCTATATCTCACTCCATTAAGTCTTGTTTAATTACCTTTCAACAGGTAAGTTTCGATCTACCTTTACCTTTCTTTGTGTCAAGTTCTTGATAACAAACTATTGTTCTTATGGGGGCATCTAGGGATCGTTTCATTACGTGTCCAAACCACCTCAATATATGCTCCCTCATCTTTTCACTCACCAGTACTACTGCTACCTTTTGTCGAATATTTCATTTTTTACCTTATCCATTTTCATATAATCACACATACACTTTAACATCTTCATTTCTGCTACCCATATTTTATGCTCATGTTGCATATGTGTTGGCCAACATTCTGCTCCATATAACATTGTAGATCTTACAACTGTTCTATAGAATTTTACTTTTAACTTGAGAGAAATTTTGCGGTCACATAAAAATCCAAATGCACTTTGCCATTTCATCCACTCTGCGCTGATTCTATGATTTACATCCTCATCAATCTCTCCACCTTTTTTCCAAATTGATCCCAAGTATCTAAAAGCATATTTTTTGGGTACCTCTTAACAAAGTGATGCACGGGGTCTTGATCACCATCTCTTACTAGCAAAAAGTCACACTTCATATACTCAGTCTTGCTCTGACTTATTGTGAATCCTTTAGACTCCAAAGTGTTTCTCCACAATTCAAGTTTCCTATTAACATCATCTTTGATATCACCAATAAGCACAATATCATCTGCAAACAACATACACCATGACACTTCCTCTTAAATATCTTTTGATAGTTCATCCATCACTAAGGCAAAGAGATAAGGACTAAGAGCCAGACCTTGGTGCACACCTACCGTGATAGGAAAATCCCTTGATATTCCATTACAAGCTTTCATACATGTGGTAGTCCCATCATACACATCCTTGATTGCATTAACATACTTTAATGGTACTTTTTTCTTCTCAAGAGTCCACCATAAACTTTTCTTGGGACCATATCGTATGCTTTCTCAAGATATATGAACATCATATGTAAATCTTTCTTCTTTTCTCGATATCTTTCCATTAATTATCGCATCAAGAAAATAACTTCCATGGTACATCTTCCTGGTATAAATCCAAATTGATTTATAGAAACCTTGGTCTCCCTCCTTAAGCGATGTTCAATAACTCTCTCCCACAACTTCATAGTATAGCTTATGAGCTTATTGCCTCTATAGTTAGAACAATTCTGGATATCTCCCTTATTTTTGTAAATAAGCACAAGCATATTTTTCATCCAAGTATCAGACATCTTATTTGATTGAAGAATCTTATTGAAAATATTGGTCAACCATTTTATTGTCACATCTACCAGGCCTCTCCACACTTCAATAGAGACGTCATCAGGTTCCAAAGCTTTATTATTCTTCATCTTCTTCAAAGCCTCCTTAACTTCATATGTATTAATTCTGCGCACAAATCTTCTATTCAAATCATCATAAGCATCCTCCAAGTCCACCTCACTTTTATTGCCATCCCCATTAAAAAGGTTGTTAAAGTAGTTTAGCCATCTTTCACTTACATCTTCATCTCTTACAAAAAGTTTTTGATTTTCATCCTTGATGCATCTAACTTGGGTTAGGTTTTTACTCTTCTTATCCCTCACTTCTGCAAGTTTCTATATACCTTTTTCACCATCCTCGCTCCCAAGATTTTTATAGAAATCTTCAAAAACCTTGTGTAAGGACCCTCCCTCATGACATTAGGTTTCTTCCTTAGAAAACCTGGTTTTTGGTGTGGCGCGGGTCGCGCCAGCGTTGGCGCTGATAGCGCCAGACCCATTGACTGTGGTGCTGATGGCGCCAAGTGTTCGGCTAGTTCACGTTTGTAGCGTGGCAATGGCGCTGGTGGCGTGGATAGGTCGAGAGGTTGGCGCTGGTAGCGCGGATCGCGCCACAAATGTCCTGGAAAACCAATTCTCTCTGGTTTTCCACGCGGATGGCGCCAGGATTGCGCGGATGGTGCCAAAGGTCTCGGGAGGTTGACGCTGTAAGCGCGGGAGATGGTGCTGTTAGCGCCAGTCCACCAACTTTGTGGCGCGGATCGCGCCAGACCTCGGGCAGGCTGAGTATAAAAGGGTCAAACGCGTTTTTGAAGGGAAAAACTATTCCCTCTTCTTCTCCACGACCCTAAACCTCCATTGATGACCTGCCAAGCTTCCTAGGACCTTGTTTTGAGACCTAAACACCTCCCTGTGACCTTTGATTGTGAGAGAAACCTTCATAAAGCTATAATCCTTCATCCTTTCTTTAAAAACCCCCACTTGAGTGAGAGTTTGAATTCTCAAGTGAGAAACCTCAGAGAACTTGAGAGTGGTCGAGACTCAAGGCTTGGAACGGACGGAGAAGCTTGTGGAAGCTGTCCTGAGGCCTTCATAGTCGCCACTGAGGTAAGAAACTCGAGTTCTCTTGATTAGTTGGAATTTGGGGTTTTCTGAGTATGGTGACCCACACTGAGATGGGGCTAGAATTAGCCCGGGGTCCTGTAGAGAAACTTGCTCAGGGCATTGTAGTGATGAAGGATTAGCTTTCAGTTTTTGATTTTGATGACTTTGAATCTTGACTCTGTATATGCCTGTGTGACTTGTGTAGAGTCACTTGTTGATGGTTCTCTGATAGGCTAGAGCCTTGATTGTGTTGTGCTGAGCCCAAGTGGCTAGATGAACGAGACTTTGAGTGGAACTCAGTCCGTTCTAGTGATAATTGAGGTTAAGGCTGAGGGAAGCAATGCCATGTATGAATGTGCATTGAGTCTGAATGACTCAGAGGCGTGGCTTTCAGTCTTGAGGGACCTTGTATGGTCTGTGAACAACCTGGTGTGGGCTGAGTTTGGCTGAACCCTAGGATAGGGGAATTCTGTTATGTTATGTATTGTGACTTGAATGTCTGTGAATTGGTTTTGATATGGATATGTGCCTTGATTAGGTTTTGATTATGAGATTGTTGGTGGCGGGAGCCACAGACCTGGGAAGGAACTGCAGAGTGATACCTTACCAGGTAAGTTCAGTATTCCCTGGGGATGAATTCCCACTTTGGTTGCACACCACACTCTTGGGGAGTGTTGGTCATGATTCATGATGCATGCATTGGCTGTGGCATTACTTGTATCGATCTTGTGTGCATCTGTATTAGATATATGTATGTTGTGATTGAGATATATCTGTTGGCCAATAGATAAATATCGGCATTGAGGAGCTTTGCCGTGTATTCAGGGCGTTGAGGAGCTCTGCCATATATTGACAGGATACTGACGTTGAGGAGCTCCGTCAGGGCGTTGAGGAGCTCCGCCAGGCATTGAGGAGCTCTGCCACCTGTCATGTGTTGAGAATAGGATGATGATTATGATATGATGAGGGCCAGAGGGCCAGGCTAGTGGGCCATGTTTGCTATGTTTGCCTGTTGTGTGTTGTGGATCCGTGAGCCAGGGTGGGAATGATTTCCCAAGGATCCTGAGCTTACTGAGATATGTTATCTCACCCCGTGTGGGGTTTTATGATTTCAGGTGACCTGTCTGGAAGAGGAGATCAGTCTCAGGGCAGGAGGCCCAGTAGAGACTAAGCTGCTTGACTAAGAAGCAGCAGATGGAGTTGGAAGGCTCAGTTTTGGTTTATGTTCTGTCTTGTACCCTTGAGAAGGGTTGTATAGTTCTATAGACCCTCGAGAAGGGCTGATATTCTTTTGTATCACCAGTTATGGTGAAGACACGGATGTATATGACTATGTACAGAACTATTTGAGAATTATGACATGAGACTTTCCCTGAGTATAAATGTTGTATATGTGATAATCTGCCTTATTGTTGGATATCTGTCTTTATTATGTATGATATATGAAACTGGATTAGCAGGGGCGTGATATATGTTTATTGTTTGTGTATTATTTGTTATATTTGTGATTCGATACATAATGAATCAAGAAAAACGATTCGATGCTTCCGCTGATGTTTTTAATTATATTTTAAGCGCTAATCTGATACATTTAATGATAACACGCCGGAGACCTACGGGGTGTTACACCTTGTCTCTAGCATCCCGCACTATTTTCTTTGCATTTTTTCTCGCTACTCTAAACTTTTGCAAGTTTTCATTATTGGGACTTTTATGCAAAGATCTAAAGCATTCCTTCTTTTGTTTAATTGACTCATGCACCTCTCCATTCCACCACCATATTTCCTTTGTGAGAACTCTGTTTCTTTTGCTTTCTCTCAGCACCCTCTTTCCCACATTTTGGACACACATAGTCATCTTATTCCATATTTCATTTGCTTCTCCAATAGACTCCCATGGTCCTTCACGCAACATGCTTTCCTTGAACTCTATTTGTTTTTCCTCCTTTAGCTTCCATCATCTTTTCCTTGGGTTTTGACCTCTCTTCCTCATATTAAGTACTTTGTTGAGCTGAACCTCTAGCATTACCAGCTTATGTTGCGTAGCGATACATTTTCCAAGATAGACCTTGCAGTCGATACAAGAACTTCTATCTTCTTTTCTAGCCATAAAGAAATCAATTTGACTATGATTTTGGCCACTGTGATAAGTGATCAAATAAGACTCCCTTTTTCATAAAAAAAGTGTTCACTAGCATCAAATCATAGGCTAGTGCAATATTCAAGATATCTTCTTCAATCTCATTTCTCGTCTCATAGTCAAAACCTCCATGAATTCTATCAAAACCTCTACTGCTTTTACCAACACGACCATGTAGATATCCTCCTAGGAAAATCGTCTCCTCTCATGGTATCCCTCTCAAAACCTCCTTTAAGTCTTCCGAAAATTGGTTCTTTTCATTTGATTGCAGTCCAACTTAGGGTGCATACACACTAAGGATATTTAAAATAAAATCACCCACTACAAGCTTAATCATTATAATCCTGTCACCTTTCCTTTTGACGTCTACGACTTTATCTCTGAAATTTCTATCGATCATAATTAAAACTCCATTCTGATTCTTGGTTTTACTTGTATACCATAACTTGAAATCGATTCCATCCACTTCCTTGGCCTTTTCTCCAACCCACTTAGTTTCTTGCAAGCAAACAATATTCACATTCATCTTGACAAATACATTTGCTAACTCCCTTAATTTACCTGTTAATGTTCATATGTTCCAGCTTCCCAATTGCATCTTTAACCCCTGGGCGGTGTTTGCCCACCACGCTCGCCATCTGTATGTTGGGACCCTTGCATACTTGTCACTAAATCCGGGTGAAAACCTGGTGCCTTGCCTTGCAGCAAGGACCCTAGCTCACTTATCACTACATCCCAGGACTGATGTAGCGTCTTACCTTGTGGCAAGGACCCTAGCCCATTTTTTGCTACATTCGGAGTCCGATGTAACGCGTCGCTACGAAGAGTACATCCCAACGAAATATTATAAGGTTCATCTCATAAAAATAGTTGATTTTTTATGGTCGATTCGCAACACCTGACACCAACTCTCCTCCTTTATCCTAGCTTGGAACAGACCCTCGTATGAATGCAACCTAACATAGGTAGAGTTGACACTACACTGAATGAAACAATTTTTTTAACTATGCTCTTTAGTTTTTTTTGGGATCCTAAAACATTCTCATGAGTTTCTTTTAAATCAACTAGAAGACTGATTAACACTTAAAGTTTATCATCTCTCTAATGATGTATTCTTAAAAATTCAATATAGATTCTTCCCCACAACAAATTTAGTGTATGTTATCAATTGAATTATATTTATTGATTAAAAATAATTTTCAATATCTTTATTATTGTCTTTTAATATAGTTACATGTAACTTTAAATTTTGAATAGATTGGACCCCTAGAAATAATTAATCAAGCTCTGCCACTGATAAGTGGGTTACGAAAGGAAAAAATAACATTAAACCCCTTAAACTTTTATTCTTTTACAAATAGATACCATTAACTTTAAATTTATTATTATTGATATTTAAACTTTAATTTTTTTTTGTGAATAGACATTGTACTTTAATTGTATTTCAATTGATATTTAAATTTTATCCTTTTACTAATATTTTTTTTAATAATTTTTTTCAAGTTATTTATCTTAAATTTTAATCATTCATTTTTTTTCCTTATAACTCGTTTTTTCATATTTAAAATATAATAAAGAATATAAATTTAGAAGATGTATATAAAAAAGGGGCATAATAGCAAAAATAAAAAAAAAGTTTTTATTTGATTTTTTAATTCTAAAATTTATTATGTTTTAATATATGAAAAGTGATTTATAAAAAAAATTAATAAACTGTTGAGATTAAATAAATAAACAATGTAGATTTTTTCTGTTAGTTATTTAACTCCAATTTAATATAAGGTATTGTTTATGAAAGGGGTCGATTTTAAGAATTAATTGAGATGAAATTAAAATTAGGTGTTTATGTGCAAAAGAGGTAAAGTTTAAGGATAGATTGAAACAAAATTAAAGTTCATGGTGTCTATTTGAGAAATAGATAAAGTTGAGGGACCAAGACAAAATTAAAATTGATGTATATTTGTTTGACAAAAAAATGCATATGTGGTTATGACATTGATAATTGTAATTTCTAAAGCAATTATCATAATTAAACTTGATTGGAGATACATAACATTTAAAAAAGTACAAATACTCATAATAAATACAAATTAAAGTTAATAAATTAATTATACAGTGACCAAGTTAAGCATTCAAAGATCTGAGGTTCATTGAATCAGTGATGATCGATGAACAACTCAATTGTAGACACACATCGTTTAAAAGTAAATACAAATAGAAGTCAATAAATTTATACACAGTGACCTAGTTAAACCTTTAAGGATATTTGAGATTCATTAAATCTTCAAGTTGATGATGATGAATAAGATGAGCAATTGCAAAGGTGGAATACCAACAAAAGAGGTATTGTAGTATTCAAAGTCAATATGCAAATCAGCAAAGTAACTAGGAAAAATGTGTGTAATGTGTTCCTAATTAACATTGTGGGGGCTTTATTATAGGACTTAGATGTAGGTCAGTTACAATTATGACATTTGAGTATAGTTAAATTTTAAGAAAATTGTGATTGATTGTGCAAGTTGTTTAGAAATAAGACATATTGCTTGATATATAAAAATTATAGTTGAAGTATTTGACGTGATGTTTTTTATATTATCATCCTTATTTTATTACTTATATAAGCGGTATTGTTTAACTGTTTTTTTTATCAATAAAAAAGTACATTTTAGATCAAGAATAAAAAAAGAAAAAGAAAAGGAAAAAATTAAATAAAATATTTATGTTAATAATCTTAACAATTAAGTAAATTTTTGTGTGAATTTTTTAAATATATATAATATTATAAAATTCACGAATTTAAATAAATAAAATAAGTAACTCATTTAAATAAATAAATAAAATTGTAGATGCTTCAATAGAGTGTAAAATCCCTTAACTATTCTATAGAACTCTATCGTGCATGTGGATATAAGTAGGTGTATAGAGATCCTATGATTTAAACGTATAGAGCACTGCACTATGCAGTGTAAAAGTGCTAAACAGTGAAGTGAGTCTAATGTGACTGCGAACTAATTAATATTGACCAGCTTGAACTACCCTTAAACTTTATCCTACTCATTATGTTGACTTGAAACCTGTTCTTAATTGATATGATTACACGATACCTAATTATAATTAGATTATTTCAGTAATTAATTTATCAATATATTGTTAAGTAGTAAAACAATATAAAATAAAATATTTATTTATTTATTCATTTTGAGCACATGCATGTATTATATATATTTATAGGTTCTCTTCCATCGAGAGGCACAAGTACAGGACTACCTATCTATTATAATATTCATTTACGGTAAAGTAATGTTTTACACGGAAGCGTCATAGGAAGAAAATGAAAAAAAAAAAAAAAAGTCAATGACAAAAGGGGATAGTGAAAGGGAAAAGAAAGATAGTTTTGTGATATTTGGGAGATTTTTTTTTTGTGTGCATAAATATCATTTATAATATTCTAAAGAGTCTTATCAATTCCTTTACTTCAGTTTCAAAGAAAATAAAATATTCGCACTACAGATTTCTTAATTCTTATGCTGTTTATATAACTTTAATTCTAAAGATGGAGTGACCAAAATGGCCTAACAATTTTTATTAGTCGGCACCTATTTCGAGAATCTAATACATATAATTTATATACAAAAGGGCCCCAAAGCAAATTCGGGTGTGATTGTGGGATACATTTGAAGAGAGTATATATTTCCTGAAAACCTTAAACCAATAAGCATGAACTTGATCCTTTTACTTTATCTCTATTAAGTAAGTGATTCATCATCAATACAACAGAGTAAAATAAAACAAAAAACTTGCGTTTGCGTGGCGCACATAAAGCAAATTACACGAACTCCATTATAAGAAGCTTTTCTTTTTAAATAATTTTTAATAATGTTATCTTTAATTTTAATTTTATATTTTCATCACACTTTTTGTAATACTTGATAATATATACCTTTTTCATGACAACGTCATTTATCTGTCTTATACTTTTTTCTCTTTAATTTTTCTCTTTTTCTTTGTTGTAAAGGTTATTATGTGGACATAGAGTAAAAGTAATATTACTCAATAACCTGTAATTGAACTGATGAAAATACTAATTCCCTGTTTCATCAGTTCAGCGGTTGAACCGTCGTCAATGTGGCAATAATTAAATTTTTGGTATATGTTTTTGGTATAGATTTTTTTATACTTAATAATGTATAAAATTTCAAATAATAATATAATTTACATGTAAAAAAATTACGATATAAAAATTTAAAATTAATATAAATGAATAAAATACACCATGTATCATAAGAAAAAAATATCATCAGAAAAATAATTAGTTTTATGTGCTATATTTAATTATATGTTTTTATGGATATTAAAAACATTTTAGATTAAATAAAATATAAAAATAATATAAAAATTTAAAATATATTGTTTTAAATCATTTTTTCTAAGATAAGCTGGTTAGTTAACAAATCAACTATTAAACCAATTTCCAGTTGAATCCGATTTTTAAAAGAATAATAATTTACAGTAATCTAACATGTGAACATCATAGTACTCCCTATATATATATATATATATATATATATATATATATATATATATATATATATAAAGTTAGATTGTATCTAAGTACATTTAACTAATTTCATATCATTTCTAAAAATTTCCTCATTTACTTATAATTTTATTTTCAATAACTCTATTTTATTCATAATATTAAATTTCAATGAAAGATATTTTAAGAATATTCTTACTTTTTTTACCTAAAATTAATAAAATTAAATGATTTCAACTAAATTTCTTAATTGATATAAAATAATTATTTTTATTTATATATAATTTCAAAAGAAGTATAAAATATCTAAATTAAGTATGAGACATCTTATCTTTCATTTACCATGAGTATGATGACACAAACTTGGGCTACTTGCCTACCAAGGATTATTATTATTGGGTCTGGCTAATTAGTGGACTTAAGATATTGATTATAGAATCAAAAGAAAAAAAATATTAATTATAAAAATCATAAGAAAAAATAAAAATGATAAATAATGCAATTTTAACATCTCAATAATAAAAAAATTTCTTCTTCAGTTTCTTAACCAATATTATTATTAGGTATTTTCCAAGCATGTTATAGCGTTGTTGAAGTCTAGGCATCAGGTACATCACAACTGGTAGATCAATGTCATCAACTTTGTATCTTATCATCAACAAGTACCTTTCTTTCTGGGGTATTACCCCTACTGTTAAGGTTACTTTATTGGTGAGAAAAATCAACCACAAACACTGAACATGTGGAACTTTGTGTTTCCATTTTTATGCAACTTAATGCCTCCATTAATTGATTGAATTTGGATACAATATTAAATACTAGTCAAGAACAATCTCTATCTCTCCTTTATTACATGAATGTGAATTTTCAAGCACTTCTATCTCATATCATATGGCTTCTAATTAACGCTGACGAGAAAATTAAGTTATTGACGTACGATTATTCGTACGAGTTCCAGTCATTTTAAAATAAGAATACTCCCAAGTCATATGTCCTATCACAAAAATCTCAATAAAGAGGTAATAGTAATGCTAATAATAAAGTGTTTAATATAAAAATATTGCGTTTAGGTTATGTTGGCCAGTTTCTTTGGTTTTAAAAATAATTTTAATGTTGTGTTTGATTGATGAGAAGTGTAGAGAAATAGACTATAAATTGTATGAATCTCATGTGAGTTTCACAATCATACCTCCTATAATATATCTACTTTAATAGGGGATTTTTGTTTTTCTTTTCATTCTCTCAATCAAACACATCATAAGTTTAAGCTTCAAATATGGAAATTTTAAAAATAAAGTATAAGGCAGTATTTTCTTATTTATTTAGTTTTATAGTTCTTTTTAAGTTAATTAAACGCTGTTTGGTAAAACTATTTTAAATTTTTTAATTTATTTAAAACTATGGCTCATTAGAAATAATTTCATATCATTTTTAATCTATATAAAGTAATGATTTTATAGAATCTAAACAAAATATACATATTGTTTTGGCTAAAATCATTAAAATTATCTTCACATGCAATCTAAAAATCCCTAAATATTGATAGAAAAAATGTCAATATGCTCACCATGACTACTTATGTTCGTGTATAAAAATGTCAATATACTAATATTATATATTGTTTTGCAAGTTTGTTGAAACACTTAATATATATATAGAAATAATTTATGCTCGTAAAAGAATTACCTTTAAAATAAATGAATTATATTATATATAAATATGTAAAATTGTAGTTTAATAACTTAATTTATAAATATAAGAATTTAATTTTAAATAGTTTAAAAATGAATATTTTTATTTATATGATAAATAAAAAAAATATTCCATCAGCATAAACATGCTAATTGAAGTAAATATTTTCGTATATATACACTACTGGAAGCGTTCCAGAAAATATGACGTCTACAAATTTTACATAAATATTAAGAAATATAATTAATTTATTAAATTTTAAGAAAAACATTAGGTTACTTTTGAATATAATTTTTATTTCTCTAATTAATGATTTATTTACTTTTATGCATTATTTCAACTGATTATTTATTAAAATAATTTTTAAAAATATTTAATGTAACGATAATTTTATAAAATAACATATATTTTAAATAATATTTTGTTTCTGAATCGGAGGGAGTATATATTTACGGGTATGAGCATTTTTTAATGTGCATATGTATTGCCCTAAAGGGACCATTTCCAATGGTACGAGTTACAATGTGATCAGAAAGTCAATGTGGGAATGTGTGCAATTGCACTGTTCTCAATAACACTCCTTTTCCTGGAAGAGTGGTCAATCTGCCACAAAAACAAAAAATTTGTCCAAATGCCACGGTGCCCATTTAGCTGCATGTATTGGCGGATTCCATGGCCACGTGTCAGCCATGCACTGGGTACATTGGAGGGATAGCTGACAAAGCAAAACCGCTAGCAGCATTAGCGAATTAGCATAGACCGCTGCATAGGTGGGCGAATCAGGCGCTTCTGACACAGACAGGTAATTCGCAGGCAGCTTGGGCGAATTACGTGGCGCTGAGTGTGTAAGTCGTCGCACATGGCAGCGGTTTATTGGGTCGCTGACGTGAAAGCACGAATTTGGTACTGGGCCCAGTGATTTTGGTACATCAGGCCCATTATAAATTTGCTTTGTCCCCTATTACTTTCAAAAAAAAAAATTTTCCCCCTCTCCTTGCTCCCTAGCCTCTCATCTTGCTCCCTTGCTCCCTCCATATTATTATCTTCCTCTCATAAGGTTAGTTTATATTATTTTTAATTTATTTTGTTTATATTTTAAATATTGACTAAATTTTTTATTTAAGTAGAGTTAGATATTAGATGATATTTAGGTTGAAGATTTAGAGTATTAGATTAAAGAATTATTTTAAACATTAGGTTAGATGATTTTGTATTGTTTGTTTATAATTATTAATTGCATGGTTAATATATTTTATATGTAAATAGTTATAGGTATTCAAAAATATTTATAAGAGTTAGATAATGTTTGCTGTTAGTTTATAATTATTATTTTTGTAGGATAGATTAACAAAATATAAGATAAAATGTAGGAATAATTTAGTAGATTATAAGTTTTAAGTTCCAGAAATTTATTTAGTTAAATAAATATTGTGAAATAATGTTTATGTAAAATATTTAAATAAAGTTTTTATTTAATAAAAATAATAAGTAAAGAATTGTTTACTTAAGGATTTGATTTAATAAGAATTATAATAAAACATTTAATTTAATATTAATAATATTTATAAATATAATAAAATTAATACGTATTGATGTAATAAAAATAACAAGTTAATATCTAATAATTAAATATTAAATTGAAAATATAATAATTAAAGTATAATAATTTAAGATTTGATGTAATAAATAGAGTAACTAAAGAAATAATTTAATAAAAATAATTATACGTATAATAAAAATAATTAATAAAAATTTAAAATTAATAATTAAATATATGATGTAGTTAAAATTATAATTAAAGTTTTGATTTGATAAATATAAAAATTATAAATTAATAATAATAACAAGTTAAGATTAAATAAGTAAAGATTTAATAATTAAATAATGGTGAAGAATTAATTTAATAAAAATAATTATACGTATAATAAAAATAATTATTACAAATTTAAAAATTAATAATTAAATATATGATGTAGTTAATATAATAATTAAAGTATAATAATTTAAGGATGGTGAAGGTCAAGGGCTTGAGCGAACGACGGATACGGAAGGAAGACAGACCGAAAGGTGTTTACGGTGAATGATGAATCGGGGGAACATATTTCGAGTCTGGCGAGGAATTTTGGGCGTTGGGGTTTCAGGGATCAGGGTGAACCATCATGTCCCAGCACTGACAAATGGAACTTACTCAAGACCCATGCCACATTTTCAAGTACCAAAAGTTCTGTCTTCGTAACACATCTCCGTCTGTCTTCCTTTCCTATCCGTTCTCACCCTGAAGCCCTTGACCTTCACCATCCTTTAAAGTGATGTTAGGTTTAACAATTTCAACAACATAGGTTTAATCGAAACATTTAATTACAACGCATCAATATATCGAATGTTTTTTATATCAATGTACATTAATTAATGGAATTTATTTTTTAAAACAACTGACATACAGTCATGGATCACGATGAACATGTTCCATCCACCTCGTCGTCTGAGTCATCACTGAGTGTGATTGACCCAGGTCCATCCGTGCGTAGTCTCCTTACACTACAGGAGAAGCATATTTCCACTTATGTGTGGAATTCCCAGGCAGATCCATCGATGCAGGATCGTGTTATTAATGTTAGGATCGTCGTGACACACGATCACCAGGGTATACCTGACGAGATCCAGCCATGACTTCGGCAGGTAGGATTTTATCACGTTGCGCGCCTGTGCAACCACGAGGTGAATATATGAAGACAACTATCAAGTATGCAATTTGATGTTTTCAATGTATTGTAATGTATATGAAAGTTGTTTCGTAAAATTCTTTGTTCAGATCGATCATCACCTTGTGTCTGCCCTTATTGAACGTTGGCAGCCGGAGACGCGTACATTTCATATGCCGATGGGTGAGGTAACAATCACCCTAGAGGATGTGCATCATCTTTTGGGGTTACCGACTGACGGGCATGTTGTGTCTGGGCGTCACGGACGACACAACTTGCGTGCTATTATTGGTGATTTATTAGGGGTTGAGCCGCCTGCTGGTCGGGATTTGCATGGCGGTTTGTTGGGACTTCACTATTTACGGGACCAGTTTGGTGATTATGCGGTCCATGCCGGCATTGAAATAGGTCGTCGGAGATACACACGTGCGTTTATATTACGTATCTTAGGCGGTATGTTTTTTGTTGACACCGCTTCCAGCTTTGTCCCTGCTCGCTACTTGTTACACCTGGATGATTTCCAACGCACTGGAACATTCAGTTGGGGCGCTGCGGTGCTTGCATACTTATATAGGATTTGTGCAGGGCTACTCGTCCATCGCGTCGTGAGATGGGTGGCTGTGCTTTGTTGTTGCAGCTGTGGGTTTGGACGCGATTCCCCACGATTTCTCCTGCGCTTCCCAGTCTGGAGGATCAGCAAGAATTAGACCAGGAGATCTACGGCCATAGGTATTGTCCGATTTTGTTTGATAGTTTTAACTACAGTGCTTTATATTATGGTTGTATATTGTTAATGCTGAACTATTTTGTAACAGGTTTAAGGTATACACGACGCGACAAACCGTGTTTACAAACATACGTAGATATCGGCACCATATTGATGTCATGCGCCGTAGGAACATACGCTGGAGGCCATACGACATTGTCGACATTGTTCATCCACCGGAGGCTGACGCGGCTCGTAGATGGTTGGCGGTTTGTTCGCTTATTTGTTATGAGGTTGTTGTATATCAGCAACCGGATAGAGTACTACGTAGTTTGGGTTTGATCAGCATATTCCGGAAGACCCGATAGACTGTAGTGTGCTCCTCACGACCAGCATCACGGGTAAGACGGAGGTCGATTGGACTGTGCGGCACACATTTTTCATATCCCAATGGGCAGCACGAGATGGCCTTGTTGTGCAGAATGTGCAGCCTATGCGGAGAGACGACTACCTATCGGTTAACAGTGAGTACATGCAGTGGTATTACTCTGTTACCCATCGGTGGATGATACGCAGAGCTGCATTACATGCCCATGTGGTACGCACTTTCATATTATGACAATTTTTTGTTGTTATTGTAATTTTTAATTAACTGACAATACATCATGTGCAGGCGGATCGAGTCGAGACGGTTGTTCACATGACTTCCCCTGAGGCTCAGGGGTCATTTAACATGACCCAGATCTATGACGAGGCGGTTCGAGCTTTGTCCGCATGCGATGATGTAGAAAGATTAACAGATGCTGGAGATGCGGCAGCACCAGCGGTAGTTCGTCAGACTGAGGGCCCTCCTCCAGTTGTTCGCAGAAACCGGCGTGCGCAGCACGAGGGGTTACCGCTACACCATGCTACTCCAGCAGTCGCGGACACACCTGTTCTTGTACCGCCTCTTCCTCCATGTCCTGCTAGCATGTACTTCGCACCTGGCTACCCGACGGGAACTTCTCAGCAATATTGGTGGCCACCACATCATCTTCCTGGTTCACAGTACCCTCCATGGTTTACCGTACCGTCGATGCCGCAGGGTGGATTCGAATATTCGCATCCTATGTTTGCAGCTGGGCCTAGTTCAGCTGGTCCTAGTTCAGCTAGTCCTAGTTATGCGGATTGTTATAGGCCCAGTGCTCTAGTGTCATATGAGGATGCAGCGATGTCTATCCCTACGGCACATTCGCATCTGGATCTACATTCCCCTACTTTCGCCTTGTACTCGACGGATGACATACTGGCGGTCTTGAATGATGGACATGACGACGACGATGACAGTGGTGACGATGCCCCTGATCGTATCATTCGACGAAATCCGGTTAGGGAAGCACGATTTCGGTGTAATCTGTCACCGTACGAGCACAACATCAGCCGTTGTGGAGGATTCCATGAAGACCACCGGCAACATGACTGACTTATTTTTTTTATTTAGCTGTTGTTAACTTAAATTGTAATATATTGTTGTCTTTACGCATTATTATGGTTGACTCTATCGAACAGTATTTTAGTTTAATGTTTATTGCATGCTAATGGACACTGCTTAATTTTATTTGCGATGTTTATTATTTAATTTGAACGTAGTACATCATGATTATCAGTTAGTACATCACTGCGGTTGGTTGACTGAAGGGCAATTACGCCTATTGTGACCCACAACTTTACAATAACCACATCTGGTACGAGTTGTTGACCCTTCACGCGAATCCATCTCATTGCGTATGCGTGTACTATTTGGTCTTCCTTTTTTCCTTTTCAGCGTCACATCTGGTATGACAATGGGTGGTGAGGCTGGTGGTATGAAGTCCTCATTTCCAATTGGATACCACTGTGGTTCATACACTTGACATTGATACGCGACACTATATACAGGGTCAACATATTGTCTGGGATCGTGGTGTGTTGATCGACAAGCTGCAATAACATGACTACACGGAAACCTATAGGCAGTGAACTCACCACATTGACAGTTTCGTTCAGCCAACGACACAGACCATTTCTTCCCCCCAGTATGAGTCCGTATGTTGTACGTCTCTTGAACCTCAAATCTCGTCCTAACTGAGTCAAAACAAGTGACGTAGTGCGTTGCCGATTTTTCAACCATCCTCGTATATTTTTGCCATGCTACCTTGGAGAAATGATTGCCTCTTGCCATCTCCTCGCGGGCCTCTTGACCATGTGCGACAAAGTATGCTACTAAGCGAGCGTATGTGAATCACACAAGGGACGTAATCGGAAGGCTTCTGGCTCCTTTCAGCACCTTGTTAAAGCACTCAGAAAGATTGGTTGTCATGTGACCAAACCTTCTTCCCTCTTCATCATAGGCTATACTCCACTTTTCCTTCGGGATATTATCAATCCATGCTGCTATTTGAGGGCTTGACTCTTTAAATTTTTCTAGTCCCGCATCAAAATCTAGGCGCGAGGTTGTATAGGCTGCAAAAACAAAAACAATGTCATAGCTAATTTCTTCAACGGAGTAATTGCATATAATAACATTGGCCTACATATCGGACAAACATACCTAATTTTTTCAATTGTTTCTTTAAGACGACATTGCTAAACTTGTGATTAAAATTACTGGCCAGGTGACGAATGCAATAAACATGGTACGCCCGTGGTGGATGCCAGCCCAAAAAAACATTGTTTACAATGGCAATTATGCCTGCATGCCTGTCTGAAATAAGGCAAATTCCCTCTTTCTGGGTAACTGTATGTGAATCAGTGCCAAAAACCATGACCAATTATCGATATTCTCTCTGGAAACAATCGCAAATGCAATTGGAAGGACATAATTGTTTCCGTCAACTGATGTTGCAATAAGCAGTGTTCCCCGATATTTGCCATATAAATGGGTTCCGTCGATGCTTATAACTGATTTGCAATAATTGAAAGCATCGCAACACTGTTTGAAAGTCCAGAACACCCTGTTAAACACCTTGGCACTTCCGTCTAGTAGGCTATCAATGAAATGGTCATGCAAATCCAGCTTGTATGCAGACCCAGGAGCAAAATTTAACATGTATCCCAACCACCTTGGCAAAAATGCATACGACTCATCCCAATCTCCGAAAACCTTCACAATGGCCTTTTGTTTTGCCTTCCATGCCTTCGTGTATGGTATGTGAAATCCAAGCATCGATGCTATCCTTTCTTGAATTAACCCAATTTTAACACTGGGATCCTTTCTAATCATTTCGTCATACAGTAATACATTAACTAATTGCAAACAATAACCAAACTTCAATTTAATGTATATACGTACATAAGATAATCAAACATATGAAATCTGAATCAAGTTGCTTGTGATCTTGAGAAAGATTCTGACCAACGCATGTGTGTTTGTTATTCCATATGCCTACAACCCATTCAGTGCCACCCTTTTTTTGATATGCCCTCATCCTCCACAGACAACCGTCATAATGATTTTCACAAACCATTATCAGTCTTTTCGTATCACTTTTTTCGACTAAGGTAGTGCGATGATCACCCATACAATATTGTTTTATAGTCAATTGCACATCCCGTTTGGTCTCAAACACCTGATTCTTATATAATTGTTGACCCATCTGCCAGTTAGGTATTTGACCTCCTTCCATATCACCAAACTGCTGCTCTGTGTATGCCTAATTAACATGTGTGTAATGTCTTACGTCAGACCAAAATGGAACGGTGTCGTCTCCTAAATCATTAGACATATGAAACATTGTGAACGAAAAACTTTTCCATCATTAATTATATAAATTAATCATCTTACTTCTCACAGTTAGGGGTGTTCATCAACCGATCCAAACCGATGTAAACCGCGGTGACCTAACAGAAAAACCGAAATAACCAAAAACCAAAAAAATCGAAAACCGAAAAAAACAAAAAATTTTCACCGGATTGGATCGATTTTCGGATTGGCTGGTAAAAATCGATCCAATCCAAACTGATCCAATTACCTACTTAGGCTTTTTAGTTTTACATTTAAGTTATGAGTTCAATTTGAAAATTAGAAAATTGTGTTTGTTTTTGTCCAATTAACATGTTTGCAATAAGGTTTCATTGCTCTTTATTTTGTCCAATGAAAATTAGAAAATGGTGTTTGCTTTTGTCCAATGAATGTGTTTGTTTATGCTAAATACTCCTTATTTTGATAAAAATAAGTCTCTTAGTTTTATTTTTAGACATTTTAAAAAACCAAAAATCGATCCAATCCAAATCGAAAAAAATTGGATTGGATTGGATCGGATTTGAAAAAAAAATCAAACCGAAGGGATTGGATCAGATGATTTTTTGCTTCCAAACCGATCCAATCCAGACCGCGAACACCCCTACTCACACTTATATTTATAACACTTTTTCCTAAATCATTCAATAATCATCACCTTATTATTAAACCTACACTAATTTCTATTATACCTACACTAATTTATATTAAACCTACAATAATTTTTATTAAACCTACAATAATTTAATAACTACTGCATAACAAAATGGGTATTGAGCATCCATAACTTGACCCTGCATTGGGTCTTGCATTCCGACATTGCCTGGAGAAGGAATTAGAAAACCACGCTCGAAGTCACCGTCTACATCCGTATCTAACGAGTCACCATCTGGAACAACACCTTCGTCCACCTCGTCCTTGGAACTGTCCATAGGCCAAACTGAGTCGTGGGCCGGCACCATTTCATTCCCCATTGCTTCAGTTGCTGGTGCTAGTTGGGGCGCTATATACATTTCTTCATCATCCATTTGTTGTGTTGGTTGGGTTGGTATTGGTGGTGATTGGGACACATCTCTATCTTCCGGATTCACTGACGGCTCTTTGTTTATGTCAATGGACCTATTGGGCTGGACCGTACGGTGACTGCTAGATTGTCCCCCACAGTTTAATTCTGCATACAACTCGATAAATCTTGGGTTTGCTCCATCCGATATGCAAGCGTCTGTAACTAACGCAACATCATCATCATCTACAATATCCACACCAACCCACTGCATTGGGTTGCCCGACGCACATCTAGTTGTCAATCGAGAGACCGATTGTCCGTGTTGTAATCTCGACTTCTTGTAAATCATTTTCATCATATCACGGTGGCTACATCCTGACAGCATACGAAACATTTTACTTTCTCCTTCAAAAACTTGACCGTTAGGCCCAACGTATCTACTCCCATTATAATAGACAATGGTTATTAAACCATTTCTATTAGCACTCATTTTGCGTAAATTAAAAAAACTAACAAAAAATTGTGTTTTGGAAATATTTGTTGCCACGACAATGGGCGAATTGGAATGAAAATTTTTAAAGAACCAAGACTCTGAGCAAAATAACGTGTGTTTGGTGATTTCAACAAGCAGGTATATATAGGCAAATTTATTTACCTAATTTGTTGTATCATTTACCAAATTTACTTACTAAATCATTGTACCACGTACCAAATTTACCTAATTCGCTATCAATCATGCCAAATTATGTATCCAACCACATTTTACCACGTGTCTGCCTTGCCCAATCGGAAGTGGCCCAGTCAGTACCTATTTCGCTGAACCTTCTACTAAAATAGGCCACCAATGGCTCATTGCCACGTGGCTAAAAATGGATGCCACATCAGCCACCAAATTCACCTGTACTGCAAAATATCAGTTGTGGCATTTGGACAAATCTTTTGGTGGCCGTGGCATATAGACAAATAATTTGTCAAAGAGTGGCATTTTAACCAAAGTTCCCCTTTTCCTTTGCGTTCACACTTCACACCTGGAGTCAAGGGTCCCTCACAATATTTTTTTGCGATGAATGCTAACGAAACTCTAGGATTGAAATGGTAGGATAAATACTAATTTTTTATTATTAATATAAAATATTTATTAATTTTTAATTTTCTTTAAAAATTTGATTGATAAATTTCAGTAAGATTTTATTTTAATTAAATTTTTAATTCATAAAATTTAGACTTCAAACTTTATTAAATATGATAATAATCAGTATCACTTGTACTAATAAATTATTGATACAAATATTAATAATTACTGTTAGAATATTTAAGAAATTAAAAAAAATGTTTTTTTATTAAGATATGTATAATTATGATTTTCATAATTTTTTTGATATTTTATATGATTTAAATATTTTTTAATTTTTAATCAATGCTATAAGAATTCTAGATAATAAAACTCTTGAAATATAGGAAAAACAAATAAACTCACTCGTGTTAATAAAAAAAATTAGTTAAAATTATTTATTTTTATTAGTTTTATTAAAAACATTTTTATAAATTATTATTGATTAGAATTTGATATTAAAATAAAAATCATTAAAAATAAAATCTCAAGTATAAAAGGTAATTTGATAATAAATTTGTTAAATAAAACAAAGTTAATTAAGATTTATTTATATTTTAATTCATTAGTCATGAGTTTTTTTCTCTCTCTCACATTTCAGTCTAAAATGACTATTTAATAGGAAAAAATTGTTTAATTAATTTGATAAAAAAAATATTGACCTTTTCATCTGACAAATTTATAGACTTTTATAATTTTTAAAATCTTTATATTTGGAATGTAAAATAGTTATTTTCAATGGTTCCTCTTTTGTGTCCTAATTCATCTAATTGTTAAATAAAAAAAATGAGCCGTTTTTACAAATAAAATACAAAAGTTGTTAGTCAGAAATGTTTATTATTTTATATTATTAACAAAATGAAGTTTAATGATTAGCTTTTAAATTTATTCAGAGTTAATTTTTTTATATTTTTAATTTATTGTTAACTCTATTTACAAGATATTCAATCATTAAATTGTAAGTAGTATCATTAAATGTGATTATCAGTTACAACATTTAAAGTTGAAGACATTTTTGAAATAAAAATTGAATTTATCATAATATTAAATGTGTTCATCAATTTCTTTAGTCTTGATGAGTTGTCCTGTGTCGCTTATATCATCACTTATAGAAAGTATGTGAAGAAAATTAAAAGTATTAATTAATTTATTTATTGAAGTAAAAAAGTTATTGAAGATTTGTAAGTCAGATTTTAAATAGCTAAAAGTAGTAAAAACAATTGAAATAAACTCTTAAAGATTTAAGGTTAGTTTTAAAGTTGTAACACCTTTTATAATCTCAAATAAAGATCTTAAACTGAAGATCTATTTTTTCTAAGATCCAGTTACTAGAGACACCCTCAAGATCTCTATGTTGAAGGTTTTGATTCTTGTAGAACAATTATGAAGATCTGTACGTTTTTTTAAAAATCATTTTTTATTGTCTCTCTTCCTAACTGATTCTTGCGAGAAGAAACAAATCAAGAAGAAGAAGAAGAAGAAGAAGAAGAAGAAGAAGAAGAAGAAGAAGAATTTTTCCATAGTCCAGAATAATAACACAACAGATACATAATAATCTAATTTTAAAACAAATAATAAAAAATAAAATCAATTACAAAATGTAAGGTCATTCGAAGAGACACAGTGGTCAATGCACAGTGGTCGATGACGATCATGGGGCTAGATCAGAGACTCACGCAGCCATAGGGCCCAAATCTTGTGCCCATGGGACCACATTTCAAACTGTCGCGGCACGTGTACATGCACTACTCTACTCGCATGGGCACGTGGGATAAAAGAGGTTGGGTGGAAGGGGTGGGTTGGGAAGGAAAGTGAGAAAAAAAGAAAAAGAAAGAAGAGAAATTGAAAAGACAACACAAAAGCAAATTTTCCCCGTTATTTTATGAACATTAATGTACCTTGTCATTTTTTTAACGTTACTGTAGCTTGTTAATTTTTTTATGACCACTACTATACCTAGTCAATTTTTTGAAGCGTTATTGTAGCTTGTCAATTTTCTTTTAATGTTACTCTATCATGTTATATTTTTATTTTATTTTTTTACACTGAAGTTTTGTAAAAATTGGGTTCTATAAATTGGTCACTATAGGAAGCAATTTGCACACAGTTTTCACATTCTCATTCTTATTCCCATTGTCATTCTCATTCTTCAATTCCAAATTTAAATCTTGTTTTATTTGTTCCTTGCCATATCCATCCAAATCGTTTTATTTGGTAAGCGTATATGAATTTGTTGCAAAATTACCAACAACCTCCTTTGAACGAAAATCAGCAAGATCCTCCTCCGTTGTTTCCCTGCATGTCACTACCACCTCCATCAATGAGCAAAAATTCTCAAAATCCGCCTCATTTCATTTCGTACTTGTCACTACCACCACCACCACCAGTAATTTATAAGCGTCCCCCTTCTATTGAAAATTCTCAAAGTTTTCAAACCTTTCCTTCAGTGCCACAAAACACCTTCAATGCATTCCGTAAGCCTTCCAATAGTTCCTTCAAATGAAAAAGTTGATACACAATTTCCACAATTTTCTACTCAAATTGAATTAGAAAATATTGCAGTAGAGGAAGGAGGAAGGAGTTTTACAAGGAAGAAAAAGGGCATACAAATATTATTTTCAATTGAAGAAGATAAACTTCTCATTAGTTCATGGTTTAATGTCTCACTCGATTCAATCATTGGTGATGGTAAAAATTAGAGGCTTTTTGGAAAAGGATCCTAAAAATTTACAACACATATCGTGACAATTTAAGTGAGAGATTCAACAATCAACTGAAATCCCGATGGCCGAAAATTCACTATGTTGTTCAAAAGTTCAATGCATATGTTATTTGGAAGGACATAAAAAAAAGGATTTTGCATTGGAGCATGCATGGTGTTGTTAAAAGATCATCCTGGATGATTAGAACAATGCAAAGAAGTTCCTTCGAAAATAACAAAGCAGAATGAAAATTGGAAATACTCATAGTTTTCTAATCTGGAGATACCGATTGATGTTTTTGAAAGTGACACTCCTACACCACTGGCTAACGCAATGGGACAAAAGGCAACCAAAAGGAAGGTCAAAGTGAAATAAGCATCTTCTTCTACACTGGTTGTGGACTTGTCTGGCATTGAAAAAGACATGAAGGACAAAATGTTGTCCAAAAACAAATAGCAGAACCCGTGGAGTCCGATAATGTAGTGAAGATATATGATATTCTTATGAAGGACACATCTAACATGACAGAAGATCAACGCAAGAAACACAAAATCATTTGTAAATATATTTTAAAGAAGTTTAGTAGTTAATGTTTATGTCTTTAAGTTATCATTAATTAGTTGTATGTTTAATTTTGTTTTTAATTAGTTTTTTTATTTTAGTAGTTTATTTTTTTAAGTGTTAATTTATCAATTATTATGTTGTAACACATTTTCAATTAGATGAAGTTTGTTTTCAATTAAGTAAGTTATTTGTTAATGCGTAACTTTTAAGCCATCATAAAAACTATTTGTTATAAAACTAATCGTTGTTGATGATGCTATTTAATTGTTTAGTTTCCTTTCATTCATGCATACACCTTTTTCTTCAAAATTCTTGTCTTTTTTATACCCCCACTCAGTTATAAAATGGCTCAAAACTCTGACTTCGATAGAGTTTGGCAAAAAATTGTTGATGAAACACTTGAAGACAACATCAATGAAGAAATCATGAGATATTTACGCCAGCTGCAACAACAAGCAAAAAGTAGCAGTCGACCCAGACGAATGAGAAGAAACATGAATCAAAACCGTGATGACAGACATAGTCGCTTGATGACTAGCTACTTCTCTGAAAATTGCATATACATAAGAGTCAATTTCAACGGAGGTTTTGAATGTGAAAACAATTGTTCCTTCAAATTGTAGACATTCTCAGTAACCATTATCCATATTTCCAAATAAGATTTGATGCAACTAGTAGAAGGGGTCTTTCTCCTTTGCAGAAGTGCACTGCAACAATTTGTATATTGGCATACGGATCACCTGTCGATAGTGTGGATGAGTATGTCAGAATTGATGAAAGCACAGCAGTTGAATGCTTACAAGCTTTTGTGAAGGGTGTTAACGAGATATTTGGATATGAGTATCTAAGAAGGCCTGACAACAATGACATCAATCACCTACTACAAATTGGAGAGGAGCGTGAGTTTCCAGGTATGTTGGGTTCTATCGATTGGATGCATTGAGAATGAAAAAATTGTCCAGTTGCATAGCAAGGAAAATATAGTAGAGATGATTATCAAAAACCCACAATAATACTTGATGTAGTCGCGTCAATAGGCTTGTGGATTTGGCATGCCTATTTCAGAGTTGCAGGTTCAAACAATGATATTAATGTGTTAAATCAATATCTCGTATTTAATAATGTTATGCAAGGTTGAGCTCTTCCAGTACAATTTACAATTAATGGAACCACCCACAATATGAGGTACTATATTGCAGATGACATTTATCCGAATTGGGCCACATTAATGAAGACCATCCTAATGCCACAGGTAGAGAAAAGAAAGTTATTAATGTCAAGAAGCGGAAAGAAAGGATGTGGAGAGTATTTGGTGTGCTCAAATCTCATTTCACAATTACATGTGATTCATCGCATAATTGGCAAATGGGTACCATGAAGAACATAATATTGACATGTATTATATTGCATAATATGATTGTTGAAGACAAACGAGATTTACAATAGTAACGTTGATGTTGATTATGATCATATTGACAAAAAGATTTCAAATATTGACGTATCTCGTGTTGCTCATCGCGACTTTACTACATACCTGTAAACAAGACATTATAGACGTACAAAAGGAGTTCATCAAGAACTTCAAGTAGACTTGGTGGAGCATATTTCAAAACGTTTTGGTCACAATAATGATGAAATTTAATTTTTGTTGTTCAATGTTGATATTTTTATTTTCTCTGATCAATTTTATGTATTATTGTAAATTCAAATTAAATTGATAAATAAATATTTTAATTATTAATAAATTTTGTATTTATGTTATAATTTTTCATATTTAAAAAATATATAATTAATTATTTTAAAATAAATTATGAATAAATATTAATAGATTAAGTTCCTTGTGGGATTTAAAAAATTGATTTAAGATCTCCAAATAAGAATTTTTATTAAAGTGAAAAAATTAAGGAATCTTGAGAATAATATAACATTTTAGAATTGAAAAAAATATGATTAAAAATCTCTTATTAGATATGCTAAGAATTATAACATAATAAATTCATTATTGTATTTATTTTTGAGACCTCGACATTTGTGCCACGATTTTTTAAAATATTTACCCAAATGCCACACATGCCAAACTATTTCCCAAACTGCCACGCGGCCTAATTCGTTGGGCAGTTTGGCGAAATAGGTAGGCTGATGTGGCGGCCTCCTGGTGGTTACCTATTTCGCTAAAGTCAGTAGTGAAATAGGTTGGTGCCCAACGGTCAGCTGACGTGGAGGAGGCGTAATTCGCTGCAAGGGGTAGCGAAATAGGTGGCACGTTACCCTAATCAATGGGTCTGTTATGCCACGTGTCAGCGCCCTACGTAATTCGCTATGATGGCTAGCGAATTACGTCCCCTGGACCACATTATATACCCCACTCCCTCATTTTCACGTTCCTTTCTCGGTTTCTCTCCCTCCCTTTCAAAATTTTAAAATTTCTTAAAGGTTTTTGGCTTTTGTAGGTTGTTCATTTTGATATTGGTGTGTGGATCTTCTTCATTTGGTGTGCAATATATCAAGTAAGTTGTATATATTTTGTTTTATTATGATATGGTTATTTGATATTGTAGTTGTTGTATAATATGTAGCTTTTAGGCATGAAACATTAGGTTAGAGGATAACATTTGAAACACTATGTTAGATTATATGTTGTAGGAACATTAGGTTAGGAGACCATTGATAATGTATAGGTAGATGATAAGTTGAATTTGATATTGTGTGGATGTTATAATTGATAGAATTTTTTTTTTATAGTTTTCAAAAATATATATTTGAATATCCATTTATGTTTAGTTAATTACATTTATTGACATTCAATAAGGAGTATGCTTCAGTCATTATATATTGAACAGAAGCAAAAGCTTCAGTAACGGTCGGACGATGCAAGCGTTATCCGAAATGATTGGGCGTAAAGCGTCTGTAGGTGGCTTTTTAAGTTCGCCGTCAAATCCCAGTAGGTTTTTGAATTTGCAAGTGAATGTATGTATTTATTGTAATATGATTATTTGAAATATTGAAAACAAAAAAAAAAATTAAACATTATACTTAAAAACAAAAATAAACATAAAAAGAGTGGTGTGTAATTTATTTAAAAATAATTTTTTTAATTTATTTCATTAGGAAAATGAAACATAAAAGGAGTAGTATAATTTATGAGTAGATATAGTTTTTTGAATTCGGATTTTAATGTATTTATTTATTTGAATATTATGATTATTTGAAATATGACTAATTCAAATATTAAAAAATTTAGTAAACATTATAGTGAACTATAAAAATTTATTACAATATGATTAATTAAAATATTATTCTCCTAATCAATTGTATAGGTCCTTAGCATATATATTTTAATTAAAAATAAGATAAATTATAATTTTTATTTTCCTATATTTTTAAATAGGAGTTGAACTTGTGAGGTTTTATTTAAAGATAAAATAATAAATCATTAAGACATTTACTTTGTTTAGTTAATTTTATAAAAATTATTTCACACTATCATTAGTCTAGA
>PYAF01003140.1:35760-46624 GCA_007407185.1 Glycine tomentella | reverse complement strand
ACGTAAATTTAAAATAATATTTAAATAATGTACAAAATTAAAATTTCATTAGTTATTTAATTAAAATTAAATTTGTATTATTTATATATAAAAATTTACATATTTACGGATTTTAATGTATATATTTATTTGAATATTATGATTATTTGAAATATGATTAATTATAATATTAAAAAATTTATTAAACATTATAGTTAACCATAAAAAATTTAGCAAAAATTATAGTGAACTATAAAAATTTATTACAAATTTATTACAATATGATTAATTCAAATATTAAAAAATAAATTTAAAAATAAATTTTTAAATTTATTTAATTAGAAAAATAGAAGACAAAAGGATTCGTATAAATGTATCATTACATGTAGTTAAAAATGAAAGATAAATATATACATAAAATTAAACATAAAAATATTTATAAATTTTATTATTAAATTTAGTTAACTATATTTAGTGAATCATTTGTTAAATTAATATAGGGTAGACATATATTATTATGGATCACGATCACGATGTCCCAGCACCGGATGCGGCAGAGGCTCCGTTGAGCATCATAGATCCTGGGCCATCCGTGCGGACGCTCTTTACGTTACAGGATAGGCATATATCCACGACCGTGTGGAATGCGCAGAGTGATCCGACGGCACGGGATCGAGTGATTAATGTCAGGCATGCCACCACACACGATCACTCTGCTATACCTGAGGATATTCACACCTGGCTCATACAGGCGGGTTTTTACCATGTTGCGCGTCTGCGTAATCATGAGGTAAGGTTATGCTACGTGACGTTTTGCGTGTGTTATGTTGTTACGGGTGTATTATAATGTGTATGTTACTATGATTTGGTCTATTATTTCAGATAGACCATCACCCTCTTGAATACCCTACCACTTTCGTCCAATTGTTCATCAACATAATGCTCCGTCGTTTCCAACTTATAAGCAGACCCTTGGGCAAAATTTAACATATAACGCAACCACCTTGGCAGGAACGCATAGGATTCATCCCAATCCCCAAACACCTTAACAATGGCCTTTTGCTTTGCCTTCCATGCCTTCCTGTATGATATATGAAATCCTTGCGTTGTTGATATCCTTTCCTGAATTAAGGCGATTTTAACACTTGGGTCCTCTCTAATCATTTATGCATTTGGTAAAACAATATAACAAGTCATTCAATATTTACACACTAAATATACACATAATCGTATAAGAATTAGAAGTACCTATAATCAACAAACATATCAAATTTGAGTCAAGCTGTTTGTGATACTGGGGGAGATTAACAGCAACGCACGTGTGTACATTGTTCAATATGCCTACAACCCAATCACTGCTGGCCTTCTTTTCGTATGCCCTCATCCTCCATGGACAACCGTCATTATGATTTTGACAAACCATTATAATCCTTTTCGTATAACTTTTTGCAACTACGGCTGTCCGATTCTCAGCCATGCAGTATTGTTTTATTGCCATTTGCACGTCGAACTTGCTCCCAAACACCTGCCCCTTATATAGTGGTTGACCCATCTCCCAGTTAGGTACTTGCACCCCTTCCATGTCATCTGCCTCCTGATCTGGGTGTGCCCAATTAATATTCGTGTAATGGCTTATGTTAGACCAAAACGGTGCATTGTGTTCTCCTATTTAATAAGACAATGACGACATTGTTATGCTTAACCCACAACATATCAACACTAACACTACTAATTAACACACAATTATGAATCCGTACCTGAAATCGGAGGCTGAGTTTGCATTCCAACAATCCCTGGCGAAGGGATTTCAAAAGCACGATCAAAATCACCGTCTACGTCTGTATCCGATGAGTCACTATCTGGAACAACACCTTCATGAGCCTCTTCCTCAGAATTGTCCATGGGCCAAGCTTGATCGTGGGCCGCCGTTATTTCTATATCTTCAGAATCGATTTGTTGGGATGTTTGCGTTGCTGGTGGTGGTTGTGGTGATTGCGATATACCTCCTTCTTCGGAATTCACCATCGGCTCAAAGTTCAGGTCAAACGAGGCAATATTTGCAACCAATTCTTGACTGCTTGACTGTCCACCACAATATATTTCCGCATATAACTCTATAAATCTGGGGTTTTCTCCATCGGATGTGCAGACATCAGTAACTAAGGTTACATCGTCGTCATCCACAATATCCACACCAACTCACTGCACCGGGTTACCAGATGCACATCTCGCACTAAGTCGAGATACCGATTGACCCCGTTGTAACCGCAACTTCTTGTATATCATTCGCATCAAATGATCATAGCTGCATCGCGGAGGAATACGAAACATTTTGTTTTCTCCTTCGAACACTTGACCATTCGGTCCAACATATCTCCTTCCATTATAATATACAATGGTAATTAAATCATTCCCACTGTCACTCATTTTACAGAAATTCACCAACAAATAACACTACAGCGTAAAAAAAATTCACACAGGCACAAATTAACAATGGTGCTGTCGTTTAAAAAGGGGGGGTAGGTTAGTAATTCACTGGTGATGATAGCAAAATAGGAAGCCTAATTCGCTGTACCTACTAGCGAATTAAGACCAGCCAATCACCAAATGCCACATGTCAGCCCCCACATAATTCGCTATGACACACAGCGAATTAGGATACATAATTCACTAGTGTCAGTAGCGAATTACTTGGATCGCTGCCACGTGGCTTTAGAAGTCTGGCCCTGCCTATTTCGCTTGCACGTATAGCGAATTACGTATGCATAATTCGCTACGTATGGTAGCGAATTCTTCTATGGCTGCCACCTATCCTTGCCCGTCTCTTACTGGGCACTGGCGCATTGGCAGGAAGCCGCCACATCAGCCTACCTATTTTGCCAGACTGCCCAACGAATTATGCCGTGTGACAATCTGAAAAATAGTTTGGCATGTGTGGCATTTGGATAAATATTTTAAAAAATCATGACACAAATATCGAGGTCTCATTTATTTTTATTGTATGCTTGTACCACGGACAAAAATTCATTTTTTCTTACTAACAATTTTCGACACTTATTTCAAAAAAAATTAAAGTAGCAAGAGTATTTTATAAAATAAAAAATAAAAAATAAAAAATAAAAAATAAAAATCTAATCATGACCGTTACTGAACTTCTTGAGTTTCGGTCTGGGTCGGCTACTAATGATTAAAGTCTTTGCATATAAACCATTAAACTCCACAAACGTCCACCGACCGTACGGTCATGGACATGACACGACTATTAAAAGAATAAAGGATGGAGATAATATTTCCACTATCTCGCGTGGCATTTTATATATTTTTAGTAAAAGAACAAAGGATAGAGAATGGAGTAGCATATTTCATTAATAATTATAGAAACGGTTTTTTTTTTTTTTCACAGAATCGGCTAACTAAAAGTTCCTTTAATATTAGAATGTATTTTAAATATTTGTATAAATTAAATAGACCAATAAGAAATAGAAATAACCGTGTATAATATCACATAAAATATTTCTTTTCCAATTTTCTAATAATAAAGTTGATTGCCGAGAAAAAATAATTAAATTATTAATTGTACAAGTTGAAATTCTCCCGTCACAACGTACCTATTCTTCTTGGGATTTGTCTACGACTCTACAGTGGGAGACCTTCGCATATGTCCCCCTCTGAAAAATAAATGTTAGTCGTTAAATTTTCTGATTTATTTTTGTTATTTTCAATTATAAGAAAACAGTCTTATATAAATAAATAATTTTTCTTAAATCTTCTTTTATCTTTTTTGTTTTCTTTTGTTGTTTCCAAATTTGTCCCCCCTATCTCTGAAGTTGGACACCACCACGTCACCATCAACCCCCACCGCGCCAACTTCCACCTCGAACCATAATGCCACCAACTCCAACCATAACCACCACGCACCAATAACCTAATCACCGCACCGCTATAATCTTTGAGCCACCTTAGTTTGCAATCCCTACCCACATCAACAGACCCACATTGCCATAGTCTTTACCGAGCTTCGTCGTCATCTCCTCGCCACCTACGTGCTCCCACCGCAACAACCACAACTCTCCCTCCACCGCCGCTACTACCCCTAACAGTCCAGCGCACTGCACCTTCATTTCCCTTACTCTCTCAGGATCAGTTTCTGCCACCACGACGGAAACACTTTATCTCACAAGATCACGTCCGTAAAGCTTCGACTTTTGTTTTCGATTTCAGATTTGGTGACGGTTCTTATTTTCGATTTCAGATCTAAAGATGATTGTTCTTGTTGTTTTCAATTTCAAATCTAAAGATGATGCTTCTTGTTATTTTCGATTTCAGATAAGAAGATGGTTCTTGTTGTTTTTATTTGTCTCTCTTCGTTTTCGATGGTGGATTGTTGTGGGTGAGTAAGGCGTCAACGGTGGCTGCCATTTGCCATGTGTGACTCTTGAGTTATAGGCCAAGAGAGATGGAAACCAATGCGTGGTGGTATTGCTTGATGGCCGGAGGGGGGAGCGCCGCCGCTTTCGCGACGGTGAGGAAGAAGGAAGTTGTGAAGAATGGCCGTAAATCACACTGTCAGAGGGGAGCGGAGGAGGTGGGTCTTAGGATTAGGAGTAGAGGGAGTAGAGGGAGATTGGGAACAGAGAAAGAGAAAGGGATTCTAAACAAGGGGCAAAGTGGGAAAAGGAGAGAAAAAAAAGAAGAAAAAAAATGAAAAATCTCAGCCATTAAATTTTAAATGAGATAATTTAATGGTTGAAATTCCTTTCCCATGTAGGAGACATGCTATGCTTGACAGACTTAACGATTGCAAGTGGTGGAGTGTAAAATTGAGATACAATGAAACTTAAACTTGAGTTAAGGGATGTTTACATTGAGGAGACTTTGGTATACATAAAGGTAGATTGTAAGTACTAAACGTCTGATCAATTAACGGGATATTATTTTAGTTTAATAAGATGTTTTAAGTTTAAACAATTACGTTAAATATTTAAAAAGAAAATTGTCATTTATTAACTAATTTAAACAAAATTATCTTAAAGTAAAAAAATTCTATGACCATGAGATGACACAACAACCTATGCCAAACAACTGTCACACAAAACCACTATCAAATTTATTTATTCTTTGATTTTTTTGTGTGGTGAATATTAATAACTTAAAAGAAAGTACGGCAGGGAGGTTGTAGGTTCCTGGTTTTCAGTTTTTGTAAAGAAAAATATTACAAGAGGGTGGTTGCAGTCTCTGGTTTTCAGTTTTTGTAAAGAAAAATATTATAAGGAGGGTTGAATTGTGATTTTAGAAAATTTTCAGTCTTTTTTGAAGAAAACAAAAAAAGTTATCGTTTGAAGAAAAACTTTATAAAACATATAACAAATTTTGACAGAAAATACTTTCAGATGATAAAAATAAATTTTGCAAACATACAAAGTTTTCAAAAATTTAAATCAAATTCAAACTCTAGGTTAGTTTAAAGCAAAGTGATAAAGAAAACACACAAGACACATATATTTATATTGGTTCATTTTTACCATTAAGAATACGCCCAATTCTTGGCAAATCACAAAGTTAACCTAACTTTAACACATTACAAGTATTAGTCACTGGCTCACGGCCACTTCTGGCTCTACAACTAAAGCTTCATACAACTCAATATTCTTAGCCCTACCAAGTCAGCGCTGCCTCTAAACAAATCAAATAGATTTGTTGTTTGATTGCACAATGACTAACTTTCAATCATCTTACAGATGAATATGCAATCATAACACTTAGTCTTTTCTCTCAAGATGTTCAAGGTGTTTTTAGAGTTCTTTTAAACTTTACAAGAATTTACGGTGAACTTTTTACCAAAAGAATGTTGAATATGAGCGCTTGGGTTTATTCTCCATTTCTTGAAAGTTTCTGGTATTTATAGGTCTTGTTCCAAAAGTGTTTGTTGTCTCTAAACGAATAAATTTCTTCACTTTAGCTTGCGTATGAAGAATGTGACTGTTGGAGCATTTAATGCTTGCATTAAATGCATGTACTTTTTCATGTTGGAAAACTACTCTTCTTAGCTATCGTGTTGAACACTTCAACAAGAAACTACTTCCTTTTGCGTCAGAGCAGGTCTACACAACAAAACATGTGTTTTGATGAAGATTGGTAACTTTTAGATCTTGAACTTCACTTATTCTTCATGGAATTTGATAGATCCTAGGAGAATGTCTCTGCAAAACAAATCTCAGACAAAATATTAAATGAAGTCTTAAATGTTATATCAGATCATGACTTTAGCTAACTATCGTTTGATTCTTTAGACACATGTGAAATATGTTATGATAATGCATAAGATGCAACTTTTAACATTTGTATTCATTTGTATCTAATCAAAATAATTCGGGGTTTTGATTGGTCTTAAGACATAAACGTCTTTTGACTTAACAATTTTTTTTAAAAAAATGTGTTCGACAAAAATGGAGCTGAATTGGTTTTCAACTCAATTTCAAAACAGTTTTACATTTATTATCAAAACCAAGAAGAAAAAAAGTTTTGTAAATTTGGTTTTCAGTTTTATAAAACACATTCTAACCACCACCACCACCAGAATCCTCACGCCACTGTCGTCGCTGCCTCAATTGTCATCATTCCACCACTACCACACTGTCGCCACCCCCTGCAACCACCACCACAACTATGGCCTCCACCATTCCATTGCCACTGCCACCACACTTCGCTTTTTCCACCTCCACCACCTTGCCACTGCTACTACCACCACCGCCACCATTCTATCGCCTTCATCGTCGTTGTCGCCGCTATTGTCACTATTCCCTTGCACCACCACCCATAATTTTAAAAAATGAACTGGTGATTGACCCTGTCAAGGCATTGGGTCAGTGGATCAATGGTTGAACCATTAATTGACCCGCAAGACCTGGTCTTTATTAGAAAAAAATTAAAATTTTATACCTAATGTTAATTGGCTTGCATGACCCAATATGTTTCATCCCTTTGTGTGACTCGAGCCGAGCCCGTGGGTGATTAGTTAACTGCAAACTTGACCAGGTCATCCAGGTTGCATCAGGTTCAATGCATGGTCTATCCGATAGATAACTTGACACGCCAGACCACTGAGTCGGAGTCGAATTGGTCCAATCGGTCTGGTCAGTCTAGGTTTTAAAACATTGTCATCACCATTCCAGCGTTACTATTCTCACCATTACCATTCCACCACTATCTTCGCCACCACTATTCCACCCACCACCATTCTCACTGTGACCACCATCATTCCATCGATACCACCACTATTGCCATTTCCGTCACTACTACCACTCCCATCCCACTATCTCTATCATCGCCATTAATTCATAGTAAAAAAAGATAAGATAAATCGATTGACTCATTTTATTTATCTTTAGTTTGTAACATCTTTTTAAAAAATTAAAACAAAAAGTAAACTGAAACTCAAAACTAAAACTGATTTATTTTTAAAAGTTTAAAAACTAAAAATGAAAAATCACCCTAAACAAATCTAACATAAGAAAAATGAAACTTGATTTATGGAGAAAAACATAAGCTTTGTCGGATTGCATTCTCTTGTGCTTTATTATGATGGAATTTTGAGAGCACGCAAGCAAGGCTTTATTTTAAAAACAAAAAAGGACAAAAATAAGGTTTAATTAAGTTTGTTATAATCTTAAGGTTGAATTTAAGTTCTGTCTCTATGTTTGATATTAATTTTCCTTTTGGTTTTAAAAACATACATGTTAATCCTTGCACAAAAAGTTAATTACGAATAAATATTTGTCGTTGGCCAAAGACACAACAATGTTAACTTTTGTCTTTCTCTTTTTTCATTAAAAGTTATCTTAAAATTAAAGCTAAAAAATAGTCTTAAAAACAAAATATGTTTAAAAAGATGACCAGAGAAAGAGATGAGGAGAGAGTTGCAAAACACCAACTTTTTCTCAACTTTTCTTTACCCAACTCTTTTTTATTATAAAAAGCTGTTTTTTCCTTATCATTTTATAAAATTTAAGTTGTTTAATTTTTAAAAACTTTTTTAAAAATGTGTTTTGCCTAAACTTCTTTTTTCTTTTAAGAAGAAGAGAAGTCTTACATGAACTAACTAAACATTACCTTCTTTGAATTAGCTTATATTTTTATCAACATGATATCATGTCCTCTAAACAAAATTGTTAGATAAAATTACATTAATATTTAATTTGTTAAATTAAAGTTTTAAAATGTGCACAATTTTATATTTTAATTCATTCTTTATTATCAATTAAATTAATTTTTTAGAATATTTTCAAATATTATATTTTTTTATATGCACTTATGTTTTTAAATATTAAGAATATTGAAAAATACTGAGTAGTACAGTTCAATTTTTTCATAAGTGCGAAAAAAATCAAATTAGTAGTTTTTCTAATTCTTATTTAATTACCTTAAACTCTAATAAGATAGTGTAACATGATTAAAAGATAGAGACAAATTCAGAAATGTATTAAAGAGACACATAATTTTTTTACATGATTATTTAAATATCTAATTTGTAGTAAAATTATTTAATAAATAATGAATTTTATAAAAAATGTTTATTATTAATTTTTTGCCTAAAAGTATAGATAGAAATCACAACTAGAAGTAAATTAAACAAATATTTACTCAACATTCTATTTGTTTCCTTTTCTTCCCATATATATAAAGGGTCTTGAGGAAGTAAGGGAGGCGCCAAAGTCCTTGCTTTGGTCCCTTGTTGGTAGATAACATTATTCTTTAAATATGTGAACAAGAGTTCAATCTTAGGTTCATGTGGATGAAATAACATTTATTAAAAAAGGTTAATCCTTTAAATAGATCTTAGTACCTTGAGGGATTACTATTTGGCTCTTTATTGAGGTTACCCTAATTCAGTACCTTAAGAAATTGGTCCTTAACTCTCAACTAAGAGATATTTTGGATTTAGCCAAAATTACCTTAAAAACTAAAATTTTTAAATGGAAGGAATGATAAATTTTTTTAAATAAATTTAATAATCATGCATTGTCAATTGGAAAAACTTTTATATCGTCAGCCAATTAGATAATATGACTTTTAAGGTGATTATGTTAAAAGCTAATAAATTTATAATATAGTATTAGTTATATTGAACAATAATATAAAACTATTTTATAATGTTAATATATAATTTATTTTCTTTTTTTAATTATAATCCTTAAAACTTTATCTCAACTTGATTCAACTGATTAGTAAGGAACAATAATCAAATTATATGGTTGGGAATAGTCAATGAGAAGCTTTAATTCTGATACACTCGAGTCAATGTTGTTTGCTATGCTGCATGCTTCATATGTGAGAGTACTTTTGACCATTTATGTTTCAAAAGATAAGATGTGATAATTGTTATGATAGAATAAAATCGCGTAACTCAAGTAATGGTTGAGATTCAATGAAAATGGCGATCCTGTTTGCATATATACGATATATGATGGTACACATGCAATTAATTGACCATTTTGCTTTTTTGTCGCCTAATACTTTGTGTATATACTCTTCAGCCTAACAACGAAGTGATAATTGGCTTTTTATGATGCCTTAGTAATTAGTGCATTAGTCCCATAAATATTCCTTACTGTCTCAATTCAAATATCAGAATATGTAAATGCAATGGCCACAAATGCCTAGCTAGAGTGCAAAGTCAAATAGAATTATAAAAAAAAAAAGAAAGAAAGACATGCATGTTGAGAAAAAAATACTTGTATTATTATCGTATTGAATAGCCGATCAAGATCGAAAGACTTCAATTTAGACTAGTTGATTAGGTGCAATTGTTCCCTCCCCTCTCACATCATTACAAGAAGTATTTTTGGTTGTTCATTGAAATTAATTTTTTTAATAGTTTTAAAAGTATTATAAACAACTATTTTTTCAACAAAAATTTTCTATATGCAAAAGTTAATGTTTAAATTGTTATTTGGTTGTTTAAAAGATTCGAGCTCATTACTCCTTAAATTAATGACATGTTAATTGTTTTCTCTTTTCAATTTCACCAAGTATTGTGTTTGGTACATTTATCATTCAATGTTAAATAAATTTTTAGATCATCTTTAATATTTTATTACAAAACTAAAATTTTGATGGGATAAGTTTTTCTTGTACATTTCTAAACTACATAAGATCGTGAGGTGAACTTACATTGATAAAATTGTTTTTGATTAAAATAAACTAAGGACTAAATTACCAAAAATTCTTCTTAGCTAACGTTTAGTCTTTTACCCATAACCAATATGGCCCAAATAGAAAGAAGAAAAAAGAAAAAAAAATAATGATTAAAACCCCCAATATAATACCTTTTATTTAATAAATTGTTAGTAAGTCAATTAGGCTTAATTGAGTACATTTAAATTCCAAAATCCAAATTAAAATCCAAGTTAAATTTCACTACTTATATCTAAAATGTTCATATAATATGTTCCATCAAATTTATTTTGACGTTGTTGATTAATTTGTCTTTAAAGAAGAAGTGTTTTTTCTATATACGTATATTAATAAATTCATTTTTGTCATTCTAAGTTGCAAAAAAATAAAAGACATATATTTTTACTTTAAAAGCATTTAACTTACTTATTCTAGAACCTTCCACTTTTATGGAGTAAAATTCATATGCACTTAACATTTGAAAGCAAATAGTAGTTAATTGTCTATCTGACATATTCAGATAGTAATTAATTGGCACTTGTTATTTGTATTTGTCAATTAATACATTGACACCTGTTACTTGATCCAAAACCTTCTCCAAATATCAAGGGATTCTAACTTAATTGGTTGAGTAAGGTGCGTGACTTGTTGTAAATTCCTTGATACCTATATTCCTTTCCTGTGGATCAAAAAACAAAACCTTCTCCAAATA
>PYAF01003140.1:8260-30760 GCA_007407185.1 Glycine tomentella | reverse complement strand
GTAGGAGAAGAGCTTTGTTACTCAGTGTATTTTCTCTCAGTTTAGAAGCCTTTTGAATATAAGTGAAAATCTCGAAATTGTAATGAATTAATCTTTCAAAAGACTTAATAGCTTTATATAGAAAAACTGATGTAACTAAATGTAATCAATTAATACATCCATATAATTGATTATTTACTCTTAAGTAATCGATTAATTGTTCATTTAATCAATTAATTTGTTCTTGAGCTTCCTGGAAAAAATGTATGAACAAAATAATCGATTAATACATCATGTAATCGATTAACACAGAGTTTTTCCATTTCACAAAAGTGTTTAGTAATCGATTACAAATAAATGGTAATCGATTAACACAGATAAGACTTTTTCTGTGTTTGTACTGAGTAATTGATTACTTAATGCTGGTAATCTATTATTCTGTTCTTCAAGACTCAAGTAATAGATTATCAATTTGTGGTAATCGATTAAGGCAGTCAAAAAGAGTTTTTCCAAAAACTTGAACCATGAGTACTTGGCTTTTATGCAATCATGAAATCTTAAAGCTTTTTCACAAACCATGTGCTTTTGTAAAACCATGAATGCAAGCCAATGAATGATGTTTATGCAATGATATGGATCATAAGATGAAACTCTCATACATCTAAATATTACAAATGCCTTCAATTGAATGACATGTTAAAAGCTAAAAACTCATCCAAGCTTCAACATACATCTTGATACTTCTTCAAGCTCCCCCTGTATCTAACATATTCCAGCTCAACCAATGAAGATTCCTTCTGTATTCACTCCCCCAATAAAATCTAGCAATCATTACTTTAGTTTATGTGCAAAGAGATTCAAGAAGTTGGATGCAAATCATGACATAATTTAGGATTGCTTGGACCACGGATTTTATAAGAACCTCTTGCTTAACCTTTGAGAAAGCCTTTTCTTTCCAACCTTTTAATTTTCCGAATTTTGTCCCAAACAAATTGGAAAAATCTAGTTTTTGATCTCCTGATAATTATAGGGAAACCCATGTATCTTTGATGAGATTCCACATGCTTTATACCTAGCAACATCTCAAGCTCATTCTACTTGGGAGTAGGAACATTTTGGCTAACTGAAATCTCATATTTTCTAATATTAATTTGTTGTCCAGAGGCAGCTTCATATGTCATTAGAATTTGAGCAACATCTGGTGTTTGCTCGGTCATAGCATGAAGAAAAAGAATGTTGTCATTGAAGTGACAAAAATACCACAAGAAGGGTTTTGCAAACTTTTAAGTTCTTTTTGAAAGTAAATGGTTTATGATATGATGTTCATAATGGAATAATTTCGAATGAAGTACTATTTTTAGCTCAGAATGAAAGTGCAAGCAATTTTGGATTAAAGGTTCTTTCATAGTTTAGAGCTCTATTTCAAAAAAAGGATTTGTTTGTTTGGAAAAACTTTGATAAAAGAGTTTAGTTTAAGTATATTTGTGAAATGTTTTCTTGTCTTAAAGATCAATAAAAATAGTTAAAACAGATTTGCAACAAAACCAGTGTAGAGAGAGAAAAGAGTAGTGCACAATTATTTTTATACTGGTTCACCCCAAGCTTGGGTTACATCTAATCCTCACCCTTCAAGATGAGATTTTACTAAAATAACTAGCCACTGGTAGACCAGATCCATTGGATTTCAACAACCTCCCAATACTCCTACTAGAATTTCAACCAAGCCTTAACTAGACTAGTAACACCACTGGATTTCAATCTTAACACATCTTCACAGCATAACATTTTGAAGAAGATTGCTTCATGGATACTGAGTGAAGGTACAATTGTTGGTGTGTTAGTGTTCTGTCCAAGTTCAGACTATGTAGTATCTTCAATCTTTTATTCTAATCATTTTATTCAATGCTTCTCATGGACATATTCAGCTTTCATTAGGTTTGCATTTTCTAATGCAGTTAGAATTCCCTTTCTGATCTGCCCTCCATGTGTGTGGCAACAAGTGGAAAGAGAGTTGTTGTCAACTTCAGTCTTCTGATGTGGTCTCTATATATAGGCATCATATGGAAGATCTGATGTTGTCCTTGAGATGCATTCTAAACCATTTTGTTGTTTAGTTCTTCAACTTCAAGTTCTTCATCATCCTGATGTAGACTCTGATGCAACTTTATTCTGATTCTGGATGTTCTTCATGTAGCCTTTGATCAGTCTTCTGTGTAAGGCCTTGTTGTTTAGTGCTTTTACAAAAACCAAGTACTCGGAGGGAAGCATTCTTCATCATGTGGATGAACTTCAAGAAGTCTTTTGAGTTCTCAACTCTTGACACCTGTTTTGAGACAACCTTTTTTAGCATCATTATGAGCACTTTAAAATAAATGAACATATATGGTACGGGTCTCCCACGAATCCAAATTGACCCAAATTGATCAGAGCTGTTTGGGTTGGATCATTTATGTATTTGGGTCAAAATTGAACCGAGCCAATCAAAATCGTTTATGTAAGAGTTGGGTCACAAGTTTAGATTTATAGATTCGATCAAAACCAATTAAACTTTTAGAGTTATTTGATTTGACTTTAAATACTGCTAATATTGGGACTCCAAGTGTTGGAACTGCAAGTGTTGAAATTACTAGTGTTGAAACTTGTTAAGGTATTACTTTCAGGTACATTATTTTTTGTTTCACCTTTTTTTCATATTTATTTTTTATGCCATGTTTATAATATTAATGGATCATATTTTGTTCATCTGTTTTAGACAATCTGGTTGTAACAAATTTGGTTGTAGCAAATCTGGTTGTAGCAAAGCTTATTGCAAGAACTTAGTTTGTAGGAAATAATTGTGATTCAGGCTATTATAGTAAATCTCGTTGAAGAATATTTTGTTTTAGAATATTATGTTGATGGTATTAAATGAATCAATTTTACTACTTTCAGACATTTTGATAATATTGTGTTATTGTATTGAATATTTGGATTAATTATGATATAGAATAGTAGTTCTAAGAAGAAAAAAAGATCAAATTTAAATGGGTAACTTGTTGGCCTGAACTAAACCAAACCGTTCATGAATGGGTTGGGTTAGGTTAGGTTTCGAAAAAAATTGTGAAAATCGAACTGAACGAAACTGATCAAATTGGGTTGGATTGGATCCTGCATTTGGCCAAAATTGGCCTGTGAACACCTCTACCTCCAGCTCTTCATAGCATGGAAAACTTCAAAAGAAAGCAAGGCATTATCTGTGATCAAATGATTACAGAAAAATGCACTTTGGTTCTCAAACCTCAAGGGAGGAAGAATCTTTTTAGCTTGTTTACAATAGTTTTGGTCACTATCTTGAAGACCACACTGCACAAGCTTATCGATCTAAATTCATTGGTATGAATGGGTTTCTTAACCTTAGGAATTAAGAATATGAAGGTTTTATTCATGTAAGTTGGGTCCTTTCCTTTATTCAAAATTTGTAGCACTAGATTTGTGATATATCAACACCAATAATACTCCCAAATTTGTGGTGTAAAAGAGTGGAGGTGTAGTTTGGACTAGGGGATTTTGTGGGGTGCATTTGAAAAATGGCACTTGAATTTCAGTCCCTTTGATTTCAACATTCAAGATGTTGAGGAGATCCGGTGAAATTTTGTTTTGAACTAAGCTTGCAACTTTGTCTGTTAACAAAGTCTTGGAGGGGCGAACAAGTTAGAAAATTAATTCATAAGAACTTCACCCATATTCTCAAAGGCATATACAAAGCTCCCATCATCCTTTGTAAGCCTCTGAATAGTATTTACGTTTTGCCCCTAAGATGCCTTTTGGTGGAAAAATGTTGTGTTTTGGTCATCATGTTGAAAGCTGAGGGCTCATCAGAGGATTGGCGTTGAAACATTTCCAGATGCAACCAAATTGAAATCTAAAACTGTCCATGAGAAGATGTGATGTGCAACATCAAAATGGAAGAATGAAGTCATTATGCAGTCTAACCTTGGACAAAAGACTAGCGCACCAACAATTGTTCCTTCATTTTCTTTTTATGAAGCAATATACTTCAAAATTCTTTGTGTTGTGAAGATGTGTTAACTATGATCAAACTATGTTACTTCAAAAGGCTATATTAGTTTTACTTCATAAAAAATATTTACTTCAATATGGATCCTTTCTTAGCTACCATCAAAATCACTATTCTAATGTATCTTCAAAATGAACTTCAGAAAGGTTCCTCGGAATGGAAACCTCAAAATGACTCTTCTAGCTGTTATGATTTTTTTATGCTTCTTCCAAAAGTTTGTTAGTTGAGTGGGCTCCACTTTAATGATCTCCCTTGAAGCTTTGAGAGGACAACAAGCAGCATCTTGAAGATGAGCTGAAGCCTTCCAAGAGAGAGAAACTTGAGCTAAGATGTCTGTGTGATAAATCTGTCATTGTTGTTTCAACCCTTCCAACCCTTCCAACATAGATTGACTCATTTCTGCAAAAGCTTGTAAACTGATATAGATCATAGATAAAAGTGAGATATTGTAATTTCTTGAGTGAAAATCCCTTTTGTGAGGAGAAATATATCTTTGTGTAGTCTAAACACAACAATGGGGTTGTATTCAATGGTGTGCTAGTCTATTAGTGGCTAGGTGTAAAGTTCATTGGGGTTGCTGGAAAATTGTTGATATCTAGTGGTTAGCTGGTCTAGTAGTGGTTGGTTGTATTAGTGAAATCTCATCTTAAAGGGTGAGGACTGGATGTAGTCCAAGGTTGGGGTAAATTAGTATAAAAATCACTGAACATCATCTTTTTCCCCTCTCGCTACATTGATTTTATATGTTGATCTACTAACTTGTCTTTGCAAATCATTAAGACAGAAAAACCTTATTTTAAGGAACTTAAAACTGAACCTTTCCATCAAATTCTTTGTAACTAAACAATTCTTTTTTAAACTGAGCTCTAATATATGAAAAACCTTTTTCTAGAAATTGTTTGCATTTTCGTTTTGAGCTCATATTTTTTTTTAATTATGAATTGTCTTTTTTTTGAACTAATACCAAAATATACCTTATTTTAAAAAAGGAACAAAAGTTTATGAAAACACAATTCAATCCCTACTCTTGTGGTATTTTTGTCACTTTAGGTAGTTCCAACTTAAAGCTTTCGTTGTGTTCGGCTGGGCTGGTTTCTAGCCTTTGTTGTTTTATGAGAAAACTTTCTTTTAAACTTGAACTACATCCACCTCCTTAAACTCTCCTCCATCTAGCTCTGCATTTGTCTCATACCTCCCAATACAACATATTTTTGAGTAGGGCCTATTTCACCACTAGCTAATCTCTCTCATTTCTTTGTCTTGGAGCTTCCACTAGGATCATCACTTTCAAAAGAAATTTGTTTTGTTCCAACCTCTTGCGACTCCTTTTTTTGGGTCATATGGATTGGCTCCTTGAGATAGGTGATAAATCGTTATTTGACTAAGTTTGAGCCCCAACTTTTGTCCCATTTTATCTTATTTTTCCCTACATTTATTGGAAAAACTCACGTTTATTTGTTAAGTGCCAATAGTTGAACAAGGAAGCTAAGAACTTGGGAAAAAGGCATAAAGAGATAAGAAAAGAGTAACCTTTGGAGTCAAATAGCACAACCCTTGCTAAAATAGCATGACCCCTACTAAAACAACATGGTCCCTATTGAAATTGCTCTCCATCAATAATCAGCATCACTCATACGAGAACAGTTGTGGTACTAATAACATGGCCTGTGCTAGCTCCTATGGAAAAATTGCATAAGGGTCACTACTTCTCGAGGATGGCCATGCTTCCTTCAGCACGACTCATGTTGACTTAACTTGGCCCATGTTAGCTCTTATGGAAAAATAAGCAATAGTGCCATTGCTTCTCAACAATGACCATGGTGACTTAGCATGATGATCATTGCTGACTTCCACGCTGTTGTTTTAATTGTCTTTAATATAAATAGAAAATGGGAGGTGTTTTAGGTTAACTTTAAAAATAGAAATTAGAAAACTAATTAGTGATTCTAAGGGGGATTATGAGGATATGGAAGAATGTGGAGGACATCACAGAGGCTTCGACTCTTAAAAGTTCTTACTCCCTTTTATTCTTCGTGTATTTGGTATTGTTAATCTGCCTTCCTGTGCCTATGGCAGGCCAATTTTCTCCTCTCTAGGGTTATGATGTAATTGTGCTCATAAACCACAATTCCTTATTTGAATTAAATTTCATTGTTATTTAGACAATTGTTTTGTTCTACTGCTTATAGTTATTTTAGAACTAATAAACTAACATATCAGTCAGTTACTCGTTAGTGACCATCTTCTTGTAATTAATAGAACTATAGAACAATTGGGCTCATAAAAATAGAGAATGATCAAATATATTTGGTGAAATTTTGACCAGATTAATAACCTTTAATATGTTTCTCTCTATGATTATGCTTTCATCCAATTTGAGCCCTAAATGACCAAATAGGAATTAAATTAGGGGAAAGACTGTTAGTAATGTTTGAGCATAACCTATTAGAAATTTTAAGACAAGTCGACAATTGAAGATTAATTAAGAAATCAAATATAATAGGAATTGGGGAATTTATTTGCATAATTAAAGTCATAACCCTAGGCTTTCTTATTTTATAATCTTTCGAATTATTGTTTGTTTATTACTTGAACTCTGTTTTCTACAATGTAATTGATAAAACCATTTTCCAATCAATAATAAACCCCAAATTATTTAGTTTTATGCAATTTGAGTTATTTGGGAACACAATTAGTCTCTAGGGTACATATCCAGACTTTCAAGTCCATGATACTACCGTGTGGGGTATACTTGCCCTTGTGCAACCTTATTTTACACATCAATAGGAGTTCATTACTTTCTTTATCTCGATCCTTGTCATCTGTTTGTTCTTGGGATAGGTGACAACTATCTAGGTGTTGAATGACCCCCTCTACTAGTTATGCCTCCAGTTCTCCTTGACCACAGTCAAAATTAACTCATTTTCTCTTGTTCAACCTACTTCTTTTTTTTTTTATGGCAGTTTTTGTTAAGTCTGCAATAGTTTGTTGATCCCCCCAAAGGCTAAATTTTTCATATATGCAAACACAATTTTTTATTTCTAGGGAGAAGCCTTAAGCCAGGGGCCAAAGAGAAGATTATCCATATCATTTTTCTCAACACCTTCATCTTTTTCTCTGCACTCCTTTAAAGTTTGATCAAGGCACTCAAAATTAGTAATAGAAATTTCTCAATCTGTCGTACTTAAAAAGACATTTTTTGGCCTATTCTCACAATACTCGATCATCATTTCCTTCTTGAGTGGTTTGCAGATATCAATAAGAACCCTTACCCTCATGGCCATCCTTAATTGATTCTCCTCTAAAGCGTCCAAATCGATAAATTTTCCCAAATTAGCATTGCCTACAATAGACGTGGAATCTTTTGTCCTTAGCCCCATTGGTAGATCATATATTTGAACCCAAAATTGAGTGTTTTAAGAGTAGTCTCCTTCGACATTTTGTCCTTTGGGAGCTCATTAATGATGATGAACTTCTTGTTGAAATTCCAGGTCTAACGCCTCAATTACCATCTTGTTATTATTGATTTTTAATGAAAACTCTTTTCAATTTACTTAAAAGCACTCAACTGAATATAACAAAATTTTGCCAAAAAAATTTCATTACTGAGTAATATTTATAAATCTGAAGTAATATATAATAAGATTACAAACTGACATTGGTTTTATTACATAGTACAACTAATTCAAAACATTCTGTAACAAAAGAATACATCTTCAAACATATCAACTTCAAACAAAATCCTCTTCTTGTAAACAGCTAGTGGTCTCTCTTTGCTATTCATCTGCTCGCTCGAATAAAATCGAGGTCATAGCAGGTGTCAACCACAGACACAAAACATAGGGTAAGTTTATGATAAACATAATTTAAATAACAAAATATATTCAATATGCAGATATTCATAAGAACATCCTCAAAGATACATGATGCATGATTCTCTTGAACTCTTATTATTTGGTACCAACTGTCAAGATAGCCCCATCCCAGTGGTCCAGAACTGATCCGACCAGTCAGGGTCTCCCGGTGTTGCACAGGTTCTCACCCACACTTCATGTGATCATTATGGATGGCGTGATTCCTCACCGCAAGAGTCATCCCCCAGCTCATACTTCTCTTGTCTGAACGCACGGACTCGGTTCTTGTAACTATCTGACACACCTCCGCTCTGAGGCACACCTCCACTCTAAGGCAACTTTTATATACACCTCCACTCCGAGGCAATTCTTATGAGACACATGAGACTTATACATAACTCAGTCATTTTATTTTCAACATCAGTTTTCAATCACTGTCTCATATACTTTATTAAGAAATTCAACATAAATCAAGTACATAACTCAGCTTATTATTCATGTACAAAACACAACATATCACCCATGTATAGAAACATTCAACACACATGAAACTTCATTCAAGCATATAACTATAACTTGAGTCCAACAATTTCTCAGATACAAGTCATACTACACAGAACTTCAAACACTTATTCAAACACAAATAACACTTAAACTATCTTTATCATAAACAACACTTAAAACTATCTTTATCATAAAGCTTCCTTATACATACCTTGTAACCTCTTAATAAGCTTGTCTTTCTCTTCCTAGAGGTGCTAGCTTTACACATGATTTCTTCAAGAAGGTGAGGTCTTTTTCCTACTTGATTTAGGCTTTGAAAAGGAAAGGATGAAAGTGAAATGAAATGGATGTGGAGGAGGAAGTTCACGTGTGGTGTTGTAGAAGGGAGGTCTTCAAAATGACTTCCACTTAGGGTCCCCCCTTCCCTTTATATAGTGTTTGGAAAATGATATAATATTCAAGGACATAATTGCCCTTCCTAACTAGTTACATTCATTTAGTTCCCTCCTAACTTAGTTTCTCCTTATACCATTACATCCTAACTAAATTCATTATTATTCTTTTTCTTTATACAAAAAAATCTTCTAAGCCATGATGACTTTCTTTACAAGTGTCCCACCACTTGGCTACTTCTTACAAGTGTCTCTCCACTTGTCAAATGTCATGAAGCTTCTCCCTTTTTCTTGCTCTTTCATGTGACCACAAGGGAAGGAAGTGAAGTTTTGCTTCCTTTCATGTTATCTTGCATAAATATTGTCCAAAGCATGACTTCTTAGCTTCTTCCCTTTTTCACGTGGACTTTGCTTTAGCCAAGGGTAAGATTTTTATCTTCCTTTCTTCTTTTTATATTATGTTTTATTTCCTTTTAAGAAGAGAAAATTATATGATTTCTTTTATATACATATGTCATCTTTTAAATGAAGAAGAATCTAGTTTCATCTTTACTTTACTCATGACATTTCCTAATAAGAAGTAAAGTTTGATTTGAACTCTTCTATCTAAAGGATAATATTAAATAATAGAACTATAGAGTTTTCCAGAAACTGACTTCAATTACAGTATAAATTGTTCACAAGTAGTCTATATAAAGTGCTACACAGACCTTATATACAAGACTGCTCTTATCTTAATTCTGATTGGTCCTTTTCGCTTTTAACCATCAAAATTACTAAACTACCTTATTGAATAAGTCTATTCATCCTACAATTAAGAGAAAATTCCACAGATTCTATTTATCATTTTTTCCATATTTTTCTGATATTTGAATTTTCCTGAATAAGATTTCAAAGTTACGACGTATAAAATTCATAGAAATTCTATTATGAGGCTTTCTGTCACAAAAAGTATTTTGGTTATTTGTCATCCAAGGGTACTCTGTAATTTCATAAAGCTTTCACAAAATATCTAAGGGTGTCTTGGTAATTCTAACCTTAAGGGTACTATCTAGGGGCATTTTCGTAATTTTCACCTCAAAAACATTTTTGTAATTTCTACTTTAAGGGAAGGGTAATATGGTCATTTCTCTTCAAACATTTTTGTAATATTTATAATTAATATTTTGTCCAAATAACTTAAATATAGATCAATCAAGTCTCACATAACCTAACACTCAGATCAACAGTTATACAAGAATAATTCATACAATATATATTTGCATTTATTGAAATTTCAGGATATTACACCACATACCCCTACTTAGAATCAAGTCTATGCTTGCTTCTATGAATAGATAGAAGGTGTATAGATTCCTCCTCACATCTCTTATCTTTACACATCTATGCACTTACCACATACCAACCATGATCATCTTGAACACTTTCAAATTGATTGACTCACCTATCTTAAAGATATTTGTTTTACTTTTAGTCCTTAAAAATTATGTCTATTTTATTTTTCATTTTTAAAATGCTTTAATTAACATTTTGAATAGTGAAAATATATTATCTAAAGTGATATAAGGACGAAAAATCAAATAAACAAATTTGTAAGAACTAAATAAAATTTATAAGGACGAAAAATAAAAATAATGAATTATAAAGATTAAAAAGATATTTAAATCTATGATTTATATATTAAAAATATTATAAATTACACTGGTATAAAAATAAATATTTATTATAAAAATATACATACTAAAATACTAATTATATATATATATATATATATATATATATATATATATAAAATTAAAAAATGAGAAGGTGGATCGAGGGGGACTCATCCTTACCCCACTTTGATCCGCGAAGATAGATCTTGCAATTAATAGTGAAAAAGCCATAACTCGCACAAGCGTCACAGTTCAAGGGCTGGCATAGGTAAGAGTCCCTGTTTTAGGCACTTGAAAAACAGTACTTTCGGAATCGCCACTTTGATTTGATGAAGACTGATGTTTTTGAGGCGCATTAAATCATTAATATTTAATACCACACTTCATAATTGGATATTGATAACAACCCATCACTTCGGATGGGATTCCAGAAACTTCTCTTTGCCAAGCCTTTTTAAACTCTAGACTTTTTTTTTTTTTTTTATATATATATTTCGTTCTGCCTGCATCGTAATTCGTAACCATTGTGCCACTGTTGGGTTAGATAATACTATATCTATCACAAATCAAAATAGAATAAACTTAGCATTTCGTTTATCTCTATGATGATCAAAATATCCTTATTTCATTTATTTATCCTTGTGAAGTTTTTACTTTGCATTATTATTAAATATACATAGTATGATTTATGTGTTATTAGGTATTTGATTTCGATTCTGTAGAAAAAAAGTAATTGATTTTGATATATGTAATTTTTTAAGTATTAAAGTAGAGTATAATCATCATGTATTGATTGTGTAACATTATTTTATATTATCATCTAATTATAAATATTTATTATATATGACTTGTAAACTATTTATATATATATATATATGATGTTTTGATTAAATGATTCTGTAAAATAATTTTACTCTTTTAATGCATAGCTTTCTTGTTGATAAAATATGCATCTAAATTAGTTTTAATCATTAAACTGTTTTCATTGAAAAATAGTAACTATTAAAATGCTCTTATTCAAAATGAATTAGATTCAAACGTATAATAAAGGAGCATATTTATTAACTATGTCTTAAAAATATTACTTAAAAACTGAATTATAAATTAGTAAACACCAAATAGAGGCGTTTAATGTTTTAAAAATATATAATAAATTTTTTAAGTAACTGAAATAATATAATAAATGACAAATATTTGTTAATATGTACTTATTGGTTAGCATCTTTGCTTCTATAGAAACGTCCACTATTTGATCGAATACAACGGAAATACAAGCACATCCTTCAAGGAATTGAAATCACTTTAATTACCTTTTTTCTTTTCTGAACACTTTCATTCTCTCTCAATTGTTTATTTCTTGTGTTATATATATGGCGAGCTTAGCCAATACCCTTGATTAGAAACAAGATTTAAATCTCTTTTGGCAGTGAGAGTTAGATTTATCACGAGAAGAGTAGCACTTTCACTGTCACGAAAGCCCAAAAGTACAACATGGGTGGTGAAGATCGTGAGTGAGAGTAGTCACAAGATGGAAAAGCACTAAACACGAGACAAGTAACAATTTTGACAAAGTGAAAAACATTTGATGGTGCCAATTACTGGTACCAGATCGATGTTGTTGCATTATATGAAAGTTGGCCTTCAAATTATTTATCCCTTTTTATTTTCCAAAAATATTATATTCAAAAGTTTATATAATTAGAAGAAGGCACCTTACAAGATGAGAAAGTGCATATATGAATTAAAGTTTATAACTTAAGATTGAGTTAAATTTTAAGTTTACAAATTAAGTTTGTAAAGATATCTCAAGTCTTATTTTTTTAAAAAAATTAAGTTTTCAAGATAAAATTTTACTTTCAATTAACATAATTTTTAGATAACCAAATATGATCTCAAACTAATTTTACTTTCAAATATATTATTAGAACAATCTTATCCGGCATACAAACATACTCGAAGACAAATAATCTCAACAAAGATTTATATATGTATTTTACATATCGTTTATGAACAAGAAAATTTGCATATCAAACTCAAATTACAACTAGTGTGGGCAGAAGACTCGACCAAATGTGTAAAGTTATGTTGGCAATTAGCTATGCCTTTATTTCTAAGAACATAGTCCTCCATGATGTACATGATGCACCGATACTTGAAAGAGAAAGGATAGGGGTCTCGTGGATGTGTGGTCTAAGTCCCATGTGAGGTGTCATATACATACTACTATTAGGGTTGCATACAAACAGGTCCAGCACCATTAAGGTGTGGACCGTTTTGCTTGTGAAAGTGTCACTTTTTAAATCACACAAGAATCTAAATCTTAGGCATGTTGGTTTGGTGGTGTCAATGTGTGTGTTAGAGAGAGAGAGTCATGGGGGTCATAATTAATTTCTATGACAATCCACACAAAAACCCACTAGACCCTAAAATCCCACTAAAGCTATAAAAGTGCGTTGATGATTTGGTAAGTCTTGTTTCACTTGGCCTTTTCCTCTCTTAGTGGGAAGTGATGGCGAAGAAAATTTTGTAGCGTACGTCTTCTCAAAGCATTGAAATGATTATAATCTGAATTATCATGCAAAAGATAATGACATAGAGAGATTTATTTATATATGTACTATAAAAATGTGTATGTGAAGACCACACTAAAGGGTCGTTAAAGGCCAGAAAATTTCCTCCCCTAAGAGTCTTCTAATTTTTCTTGTTTCTCTATGAACCACACAAACTCACATACCATGACAAAGGTTATAGATACGTATCCAAATTCATGATTTATGTGTGGGGATGAGTTTGATTCTTCGGTTTCAATGGCCATACCACAAGCTAGGTCAAATGGTAAACCTGTTCTATGCATGTTTTCTTATACATTTTTGTATCTTCTCTGGTGCTATTTTCAGAGTCTCTTTCTGACTTTTTGCCATTTAGAGTTTCTTTTATTTTTATTTTATAATTTACTTGGTGGTGACATGAAACTTGTTATTTTGTTAATCAATTTGTCAGTGCCATTTTCACGTGTTGATAGCTAGTATAGATTGTGACTGCCACACCAAGAAGTCACTTTTTCTTCGTTGTTTTCTTAAAAATATCACTTTAGTAATATTCTATTCACCTCAAAAAATTACACAACTTTAGAATTTGAGAAAAACAATGTACTTCATAGGCCAATTTTAGATTTTCAGTCTAGTCTTTCTCCCGTTAATAATTTATGGGCTTAACAGAGTGACCTTAAACAGTAACCAATTGATTAATTTTGGGTACAGAAAATCATACTACGACAAGTAAAACAAATTTAACAGAAGTTAAAAACTTTTAACTTAAAACATAAATAAAATTAGTTCTAAGCATAGAAGATAGAACCACAAAAAATTTAAAACACTCATATTTACATTTCAAAAGTACTTTAATACCTTCAAACAAATTAATTTTTCTAAGCTCATCTTTTAAAATATCATTCTGAACATAAATTATATTTATTAACATTAGTTTCTAAAACCATTCAAAAATCATTTCTACAACAATCTAATCCAAACGGAGCCCAAGACAGTTAATCTTGAGGAAGAAAAGAAGGTTGTGCAGGCCACAAGCCCACATCAATCAGGCAAAATGCATTTAGCATCTGTCAGAATAATGTTTTTGTAACCCAATATGTAGCAAAGCCCAAAAAAGAAACAAATAAAGACATCTCTAGTGGAAGCCTGAATCAGCTTTCAATCATTGATTCAGTAATTGAAAAGATGTCTTTTTATTACCTACATAGAAAATGGAAATATGGTATAAAAAAATTAATGGTCGCGTAATTACGATGTAAAACAGTTTTATATTATTAAAATGATTTATAAGACTGTTAAGGTAATTATTGTATAAAAATAAACTAAGCATACATAGTTATTTGAGATTGAATGACAAGACTACTTACCTTATTTTCTCATTTCAAAACCCACAAATAATTGATCATAATAACTTCATAGCTGTATTGTATAGCCAAAACATAAACGTGTAGCAATGCAACTTTACAAGTCACCTGAGACATAAGAATATGCACCAGTTCCGGAGTTATTTTTGCACTATCCCATATAACTTTAGCATGTGCAGATTTTTCTTGCAATTCATATTGGCATGTGATGAGCAGAAAGCAGGGCAATTTAAGAGGAAAATGTAAAAGTCAGCATTGAGTGGTCTCAGTGGCTCACAAACAAAAAAATCGAAACAACATCAAATGAGTGACTGATCTTTTTATGTATTTATAGACTGCAAATTCTAAATTGGTTTCATGTGGAAAACATGGCATCCATCATCAAAGGACAAGAGTTGTTAAATTTTAAGCACATTGCATAAAACTCACCCCCAACTAAGAAACATCCATATTTATACACGTCTATCATGGAAATTTGAAAGTGCTTTTTGTCCAAATAATATAGAGGACAAACACTAACCCAAAATTAATACAAAACTTTTATTTTATCTGCACATGCATGAAAACATGACTACATGAACATAGACACTTCTTTCTTTTGGTGAAACTTGTCCAAAATAAAAGGATATGCAATGACTGAGGGTGATTTAATTGGCAGGGGATGCATGTAACCATATGTATACTTGTAGACATAAATTGACTAAGAAGTCTAAAAAAGGAATGGGGAAACCACAACCGCAAATTCAGCCAGCAGAATCCCAATAATCTTCTAAAATAATTATTCATAAAGCACAATTCGTATTCCAACAATTCATTTATTTGATTCATGATCATGCCTCAGAGAAACAAAAAGACCCCTAGAAGATACAACTTATACAAGATTTAGAAATGCATTTAGGCCATGCTTGGATAACTTTTTCATAAATACTAATAGGAGAAAAAAAATAAAAAATAAAATAAATAGAATAATTATTCATAAACTAATTTTAACTTGTAAAAAAACTTATTTCATTTTTCTTTCTTACTACAATTTTTTTTAGGTGAAATTCTTATTACTCCAACTATATCCTTCTAAATTAAACATTAGCGATTCTATATTAAATAAAGTAATTATGTTAAATTACATAACTGATGATCGAAGTTCTTACCAAGAGAAATGCAGATAATGTTTTTTAATACATTTTATTATTATTGATTGAAATTTATTAGAAATTACATATTTTGGAAGATTATACTTCTAAATCAGGATAAAGACTCTTTCAATGAAAAGTGAAACTTATCAAAATTTGTAATTTCTTATAAATTTCAATCATTAATAAAAAGAATGTTAAAAAAAAAACATTAGCATTCCTCCTGAATTAATAACTATTATTCAGAGTCTTATTAGTACAATGCATCCCTTTTCCTTTACCATTTAATCCCTTATATCAGCATGGTATACTTGGTATCTAATTCCTAAAATGTCAAAATGGTATAAAAAAGGTACCATCCTCCATGGCTTGATTCTGTCACTTGTTCCTCTCAAAATTAGCAACTTCATTTCTTCACTCCTCCTAGCTTTTCTCTCATCCTTTGTCTTCATACACCAAAAAAATCCTTCTTCCCCAGTTCATGGTTCCCCATCATTTTTTTCTTCTTGTCACAACAAGGATCTAACCGTCCCTAATGATTTCAATGGTTGTGCTCACCTTTTTCTTTTTCAGATAGGAAAAGAAATTTCATTAAAAAGGAAGAAAATATACATGACACTATGAGAAAATAATAATATCCCCCAAAAGAGACAAAAAAACAAGCTGAAAGAAAACACAAAGAAATGCCACAGAAAATCAACCAAAAGAGAAAGTAGAAAAGAAAACCAACATAGGCTTCCAAAAACACTAATAGAAGCACTCCCTCAATAAAACACCTGCTGAGATGGTGTTCACTTTTCCAGAAAGCCATCAATAAAACATCTTGTGTCCTTGTTTTTCCATTTCTGGTTATCTACATGTAGAGATTGACCATTTTCCTTCACATGCAACTTGTCTGCCACCGCATGGCATGTGTCAGATATGTCCTCTGTCAATTGTTTTTTGTTGGCAATCTTAGACCTCACAATTTTCCACCTTTTAAGCCTTTCTGCATCCTAACCTTACTAGAATCTGCCTGTGTTCCCACCTGAAAAATCCTTCTATATCAGTGTAATTACTTTTCTCATTTCAAGCCATCATCTTGAAAAACAAATGCAACAATCATTGTACAGAAGTCACTGATGAGCTAGGAAATACAATATCATTGTCATAAACCTTCTCCACACACTACTGTTTTAATTACGCCACAGTTTAGTCCAAAGCTAACTCATTATCATAGCTGCATTAATTGATTGAGCATACAGTTTGATAGCGACAAACTGAGTTTGACAAATCGAGTTGACCAAGTTTTTCACCACCACTGACAAAAATTTGAGCTGGAGTTTTCATAATGTAGATTTGATTCCAAGGTTTGAGTCAATTATAACCACCTCCTATATACAAAGTGAAAATAAAATCAAATGAGTTATACTTATAATTAGTGTGGTTCACAAAGTAATCTGTTGTTACATGTTAGCATGACTTTGAATGTTCTTTTATTACTGGTAATACTTGTATTATGCCATGAAAGGCATAGACAAACCGATAGAAGTTACCAATTTGCATTTAGAACAATAGTTCAAACTTCACACATTTCCATCAACTGTGCTCTTTGTTTGTGAAATATAACTACCTACTGATCAGTCTTTTACATTGATACCCCTGAAATAATGGCTTATAAGAATCTTTAGCATGCATAATTTCCAAGAACATGACAAAATTGTATTAGTAACTTATTCTTAAAGGAGATATTAGTCACATGACCTTCAACATACTACTAAAGGAGAAATAAAATGGAGCTATTTATCAAATCTACCCAATATAACTTATTTAGTGTCATTTTAAATGGTGATTACGAGCTAAAAGATGTTTAAGGCAAATCGTTCCTACATACAATTGGACAATTGAACAATTCCACGAAGTTCAACTAAATGTAAAATGGCTAAGTTTTTAATTATTTGTGCACTATCTAGTAACAAATATGACAAAATTTTTGTTTGCTCTTGCACTCATACATGAAGGAACTAATCGCGTTAAAAGACTAAGATTGCGGGGGGTTGGTTCACTAACATGAAATGTTCATGAGTGAAGACGAGACCATAGAAGTGAAGTGATTAGAAGATTTCAATTTTCAAATTATGATTATTGGTCTTAAAGCCTTTTGACAAGGAGTTTAATCATAAATACAAGGTAAGAAAGATCTAAATAAGTGTCCTGAAGTTTAATCATTAAGGACCTAAGTGTTCTTAAGCTTGTGAAAACAATGTTTGCTTTCAAAGAGTAATCAAACTTAGCTCTATTCTAAAAATAAATAAAATTAGAACGATTGAAGGACTTCTCAAAGATAATTACCTAAACGAGTATATAAAAACATGCTAAATGAAAATGGTAAATTAGTAAGAAATAAACATAGTTTAGTCTCTCAAGAGTCAAGACTATGTCAACAATAAGGTATATACTTTACTAAAAAAAATTGTACCTAGCTAGGTTAGAAGTTGTAACACCCCGTATGCATCCGGTGTATTAACATATTACTTAATCAGATAAACACATAATTACTTTAATTGAAAAGCCGCGGAAGGAATTTCATTTTTAAACCATATTTTCTGATTCATTATGTATAGTAAATATGACCACAAAGCATAACTAGCCCCTTTCAATCCAGATAACAAAAGAAAGGCAGATCACAACAATATCCAATAGATATAAAAGGAGGAATAAAATTACATCACTCAACCAGTCATGTACATATATACATCAAGTTCTCAGGACCACACTTGTGGTTATACAAAACAATAAGCACCACGTGCTACAACCTCAAAAGTCTCATCCTCACACGAGGGCATACAAACTACATAAAGTCCATGTACAAAACATATCCACAACATGTATGCACACACACACACATCTTCCCTCACAGGGGTACAAAATAATATCATAAACAACTGAGCCACCAAGCTCTAAAGCCTGTCCAACAGCTATGCAAAATCTGTCTCTACTGGGGCCTTCTGCCCTGAGACCTATCATCTCTGCCGGATGAATCACCTGCAAAACATAATCCCCACACGGGATGAGATACACATCTCAATAAGCTCAGGGTCCTTGGAGGTATCTCCTCCACCCTGGCTCACTTCCATGATACATGACATCAAAGGCATCACAATCAACCGGCCACCTGGCCCTCACAACAAATACATAGCCAATCATCTAGCTCTAATGTATATCTGCGGAACTACGCCGCCAAAGATGCATCACCATCAGCATCAAGACTCTTAGTCCTCAGTGTGAGACTGGAACTCACACCCGTGCCATCCCATCGGGAGCTACCCTTACGCATGGATGCACGTATATGGCACCTCCGAGAATAGGCTTCAACCGCGACGGGTCACCTATCTCTTGGTCTTAAGGGATCATCATCACCCTTTACGTGAGCAAACCAAATTAGGAGGTGAGCTCTTCTCCTAGGGAGATCCATATCTATCTAACTGGCCAGAAGATCTATTCAACAGGTAACCATACATCCCAAGCATAGAATTATGCATACATATCATCATGAGGAATGCAACAACCATTTCAATGCACATGCATCATGAATGCAACCATCACTCCCTCGGAGTATAGTGGAACACAACAGTGGGAAACACTCCCAAGAAACCAAGAACTTACCTGGCAAAGCCGTGTTCTGCGGTTCAATCCCTGAACGGTGGTCTACACCACTGACACCCTCGGTGTCACGCCCTATACAAAGGCACACAGGCACAATCAAAACCAATTCAACCTCACAAGGCATAAGCATATAACACGGTTCTCAACTGTCACAACGAAAGGAAGCATCATTCCTTTCCATATAAACCTCTATGTCCTCTATCTTAAGGTTATAGAATTAATCAAATCAAAACTATACAAGCCCAAAGTTCAATAATGAACAATATGGCTACACGACTTCTTCAACACAAAAACACCGTTTATATAGCTCCCTGAGCACATATAGCACCAGTAACAAGGCTCATGCATGTTCAACAATCACCAATTGACCAACAAACTATCTACACATGCATTTCTCACCCGACAACGGCGCCAGAAACTTGTTAGGTATTTTCACCACGGCAAGCGTACCGTTTTATCGTTGTAAGTTTCAAATTTATAAAAGATCGTCTCCACAGGGACTTGAGCTTACTCAGTTAATCCAACTAAAATTAAACAGTTGAATAGATATGTACAAGTAGGTTGAACGATAATTCATTTGTTGATGTAAGTAAGGTAAACTAACTAAACTTAACGGAAATGAAAATATATTTTATGAGAAAGCGGGATTGGATTTCATCATTCTTAACATTCTATATTCAATTATTATTTACCATGCATAAATTACCGTCTATTTTTATTGATGCACACTAGGTTACCTTGAATCGATCCCTCGCATCCAAGTTCTAAGGATATTTTACCGAATATCGATCCCTCGCATATTTAAGTAAATTACCCCAGCGTTAAGAACTATAATCGCGTGCTTTTATGCAATCGAAACATTATGCCCTATTCCTAGCAATGTAACGTAACGAGTAATTTCATTCAGTTCAAACCCTAAGATTACTTTCCAGTCTCACTTCGTATTTAAGTTCGTGATACTAGTGATCAAGTAGGATCAAGCATTAAGCGCGAAATGAAACTACCAATAAGAAATAGAACGACTCATGCATGAATATTAAAAGAAGTATAGGGTTAAGAAGATTACATCCAACCTCGAAGAAGCTAGCCTAACATGGAGAGAACCTCCTCTCGGAAGAAGCTCCTGAACGTTCCCATCCTCGCTTCTCTCTAGCAGAGCTTCCATGCTAAACCTCATTTCTCTCAGTTTCTTAACATACTTAAACCTACTATTTAAGAGCCTAACACCTAAGAACAAAGCTAAAGCTAGTGAAGGAGAGAAAACTCCCAAAAATTGATGCATTCCTTCACAAATTCGTGGCCTATTTATACTAATCCTCCACCAGCTTGCTCCACTCGCCCAAGCGCCTATTTCCTTCATATTCTGGTCGCCTGGGCGAGTTAACTTGATCTTCTTGGAACTTGGAGTGGCCTGGGCGACCAAAATGCACTTGGGATGGTGGCCTGGGCGAGTTAGATGCTTAATTAAGAAGAAACCTTTGGGCTTTGTGACTTCTTGGGCCAGGAATGCTGTTGGGACTTCCCATGTTTGATATATGCACCTTCCTTGCGTGCTTTGATTTTCCGGAAGCCTTAGAATTCCACGAAATCTATTCAAACACAAAGCACGATTGAATCAATCTTCCAAAATACTTAAAACATGAGTATAAGGTGCTTATTAACTAGGTTTAGGGAAATTTCTAAGCTAAATGAAATAAATCAAAAGATAAGTGCCAATATTTAAAACATGAAATTAACTGAAATGTGGCACTTATCAATAGACTTTTCAAAAGATCTAAGAACCAGAGATCCCCTCTCTGTTCTAACCACTAGAAACCTATCTAGCAATGCTTTAAGATTACAATTTGTTATATGAACAAATAACAACAAAACAAACAGTTTTAATCAAAACAACAATGAAATTGATTCAAGAAAGATATCACCTCATATCCTCAGTGCAATGAACGAATTTAAATGATCAAACCAGACTGAGAATGAATGCCATGATCTTTCTTGATGAAATCTTTTGACAAAAATGCTTCAACTAAAGCTTCACATGAAATAGATGACTCAACAAATGAAAGTCTTCATGATTCTTGAATCTACTATTAATTTTTGTTTCTAATGTGCCTTGGTGACTTAAGAATACTCAGAAAGTGATTTTCACGAGGCTTGTTCGAAAACTCAGAACATTACTCAAACAGAATGAGCTCCTTTTATTTATAAAAAACAGAATTAACTACCTGTAATCGATTGTTCCGTAAGTGTAATCGATTGTTTTAACTCATGTAATCGATTAAAATTCTAAAATAATCGATTAAAGTGTTCATCAGAAATCTGGAAAAAATCTCAAGAACAAATAATCGATTAATGTATCTCATAATTGATTATTCCAGGAGGTTAGGATTTTCTGATATACTAGTGTAATCGATTAATGTCTCATATAATCGATTATCACAGGAAGTGTGAAAAACTCATCAATGCATATTTAATCGATTACAACAATCTGGTAATCGATTAAACCAGATAAAAATGATTTTGAAAATTATGCAGATACACAGATAATCGATTATTCCATGAAGTAATCGATTATCACAGAACGACTCTAAAATAGTCAAACTAATGTAATCGATTACGAATTATTGGTAATCGATTAAAGTGTTCATATGACAATATGCAATTTTGTTTACATGCTTTTAATCGATTATATCATATTGATAATCGATTAAAACAGTGAAAAATACTTTTTATGCAAACCTTAATGCTTTAATCTCATACCAATTGATTTATGATTCCATATGACTTAATCATGAATTAATGAATGAATGTATGCATGACTTAATCAACCTATATGAGGAATAAGAGGTTATAACTTCTTGAACCAATCTTTGAACAAAATACATATGCCATCAATTTGAGTGGGCATGTAAAATCAAAATTGTGATCATCGTAAACTTGATTCTTCATGATCTTCCTCAACTTGATTCTTCATCATTTCTAACAGGCTATGTACCCTGTTCAGTCTGTTGCGGCCAAACCTCACCGTCGCACTGTCGTGGAACTCTGGCAGGGTCGTGTCACTATCGCGTCACCTTGGAAGTATCACGCCGTTGTGGAAGTGTCATTGTGCTTCATTTTCCGTGGAACTTCTTTGCGTTTGGGAAGGGCTTCACCCCATTTCGAAAGATGAAACTGTAACACCCCGTAGGCCTCCGACGTGTTATCATTAATAATATCAGATTAGCGTATAAAATATCAAATATACAGTTCAGCGGAAACATAGGATCGTTTTCTTGATACATTATGTACGGAATCACATAACAGAACCATAAAATCACGCCCCGGCTGATCCAGCTTATCAAAACAACATAATAAGACAGATAACAGAGCTT
>PYAF01003139.1:163271-190507 GCA_007407185.1 Glycine tomentella | reverse complement strand
CCTGAAGAGGCCAGTTGGCTTCATCTTGATGAACGAATATAACATTTTCGAGAATGGCCTTGGAGACGCCCATGAGGGCAGGAATCTCTCGATCCATGTCAGCGCATCGATAGCTAAGGCAAACTTTCTCGCCAGTGTGAGGATTAATAGTTTGAAGCACACTCTCGATTGCCTTGTATTCCATCTTGGAGGCCTTCTGGGTGAGCTGAAAGGACCTTACGCAGACCACGTCTTTACCGGCGGCAGTTTTGAAACGGAGCTTAATCTGACCTTTTGTTTCGGTTTCACCAGCAACCTTTGGGTCGTGGATGAAGCTGTGGCCAGACCTGGCGTTAGGTGGCAACTCGCCGGTGCAGGAAAGCTTCAAGCACTCGATGATGGTCTGTGCAGAAGTAAGGACAGGGATGATTGCTATTGATATTGATATTGATAGAGAGAATCAAATGAAATGAATGAATGAATGAATGCTTACTGTCTTGCCAGCACCGTTGGGGCCAACGATTAGGGTTAAGGGCTTGAAGAAGGTGATGACGTTCTTGTTCTCCGGGTCGAAGCTCCGGATGCCCTTGATCAACATTTTATCAACGGTACTCATCTTCTTCACTCTCACTCCCTCATAGGCTCATACCACTACTCTTACTCTGCTGTCAACTCTCGTCCCCGCCCGCGCTTTTTTTTTTTAGTTTTGCCCCCAAATAACTCGCTCCGCTCAACTCAACTCAGCGCCCTCCCTCCCTCTCACCGCTAGAAACAATTTATCACTTTTGGGCTCAACTGGGCCTCTTCGCCAAACTCAAACACACCTCTCAATTTGCTAGGTCTTCCACCTTCTTCCTTTTTCTTTTCCAAAACACCCTTTACCTTTCCCAAAGCAACTCTCACTCTTGTTCCTCAACCAGCTCAATCACCAATGACGATGTTTGTGTAGCCACTTGTTGATGCAAATGGACATTTGCAAAAGCATCCATACCATTCCTTTTTGCGTTGAACAGTCATATTTCCTTTGGAATTCGTGCAAAAGCAAGTTAGACAGATAATCAAACATGCACAATGTCACTCATCACAAGCTGAAGGTAGTTTAGCCATGGACAAAAGGTGAAGGACTTCAACTTAGGAAATGAGGAAGTGAATGTCGTAGTGGAGACTTTTAGGATGACACCCATAATAATACTCAAAAGTTATTATTTGTATTTAGTTAAATGGGTTGACCTATTAGGCTTAAAAAAATTTAATAACCTAAAATCTAGTATTTTTTTAATTAAATAATTTCTTATAGAAATATTGACACAGTTTAATCTTAATCTCTAAAAGCTTGGTCTATCTTGGATATGGTGTAGGTTAAGGTATATGTTAATGTCCAGGAATGACATAATGGGTTTAGTTTGATGGGACAAAAAAAGTTGGAAAAAGAAAGAAAGTAGGGTACAAAAAGCATGGGCAAGCTGTTCTGATCCAATAAAGAGGAGGCTAGTTTCTTTTGTTTCCCTCCATTCCGAAGATGGAGAAGGAGGAGGGTGGTTTTACGCGACTTGCCTCATTCGTCTGCGATTGCGAGCCTTTGACGGAGGATGACCTGGAAGCCATTGAAGCCTCTCTTTCCAATAACAAAAAACGTCCATTCAACGATCACACTCACACTCCTCGTCGCCGCTTGCCCACATCGCTTATCGCTCTTCAACACCCAAACGCTTCTTCTTTCTCGCCCCATCTCCCTCCTGGTTCTTTTCTTTTTCCTCACCCCCATTCTATTTTACCCTTTCCAATACACTAATATTCACTCAATTCTTCTATTCACTATACATTTCCTCTATTTTTTTTCTTTTTTCATCTTGCACAGGCTTTTCAAGAATGAGATTGCCTGTAATGAAGTTTAGTGGTCAAATTTTTTATAGCAGGACTTTTGATGCTGTAGAGAAAGCTGCAACAAAGCTCTTACAAATTCTCCGAGACAAAACCACCGACATGATGCAAACTGCAATTGGATTTGACATTGAGTGGAAACCCACCTTCAGAAAAGGTCAGTTCAGCTTCTTCTCCTTCTTTTTCAATAGCTGATTATGGCATACCACTTACCTGATAGTGTTTGGTCTATTACAATTTCTGCATTGATGTAATACGGTAATAATATTGATATGTATTTGATAGAGTAATGATAAATGCCCACCCCATTTTGAGGCAAATTGGGGTGGAAAGGAGAAAGATAAGAAGAAGAAAAGGTAGGAAGGTAAAGTGATAGATGTGATTAGTGATGAAATGGAAAATGAAGAGATAGATAGGAAGAAAATGGGGGTGCAAATGAGATGGAAGAGAAAGTGAGTATATGTTGACTTGTTGAGTATTTTCTTTCTGATATTGGCTATGTAAGCAAGAAATTATGCCAGTTGTTATCCAACTAGTTTGTGTCTTTGAATCTATATTTTTATATTATATAGAATAGAATGCTTCAAGTTTAGAATCAGATCCTTGCTCAAATTTCTAGAACTTTGGTGGACTGTCTTGATGTGGAATTTCAGAATTCCTCGGAGGCAGAGCGTCTCTATTTTGTGTTGCAAATTGCAATGTGGATGAAGGTAAAGATATGGTTTTGAGTGCCGGGGGGATTAAAGTTCTAATTCCTGCTAATTGTTTGGCTCTTTACTCTTCATAGTTTATGGATTTCTGTAAATGCTTTGTTCACCTATGGTGAGAGATGAATTCCCTACCTTTCTGCAGCAAAAGAGCCTTCCCTTTTGCCCCTATAAAACATTAATTCTTAAGAAAAAGAAATATTGTCATAACTTATATTACTGAATCATTATTGTATAAAACTTTTATAGGTGTTCCACCCGGAAAGGTAGCAGTGATGCAGATATGTGGTGACACTAGACATTGTCATGTTTTACATCTAATTCATTCTGGAATCCCTCGAAATTTACAGCTTTTGCTTGAAGATCCCACAGTCTTGAAGGTTTTTATGTCTGTTAAGCTATTTTTTTTTTCTTGTTTTTTCTTTTGTATCTATGTGAACTAATTAATTATCATAAGTGTTAATACAAAGTTTGATGTGCACAAGGTTGGAGCTGGGATTGATGGTGATGCTGTGAAGGTTTTTAGAGATTATAACATATCTGTTAAAGGTGTGACGGATCTTTCTTTTCATGCTAATCAAAAGCTTGGTGGAGATCATAAGTGGGGTCTTGCATCTTTGACTGAAAAACTTCTATCAAAACAGGTATGTTTTGAATCCAACTGTCTTATGACCCAGACCAGACATGGACACCGTGATTCAACTGTTCCAGCCTTCGTCATCTGACACCTGATGGCATGGCACATAAAAAAGTCCGGTGCCTTTCCAACTGGCTGGTTAACTGGAAAACTGTTGCCAGTTGGTTGAGACAGACCTGCTCAACACCTCACCCTTTCTCAAATTTCGATATGGTAGATTCTGAAAAATGGATCTTTGTTGGGTGTTGAATTTGCCAAAAGGAAAATGGCTTGTCCTCTGCTCTCACTAAATCAATGCATTATTCGATTTCACATACACATTTTTGTTGCATTCCTAAATTAGTAACCAATTACAAATAGCAGTAGTTGAATAAGAATTTTTTTTCAAGAAAACAATACCGGAAAATTCACCACGTGCATTACTGCACTTAAGCCAAAAATCAACTCTGAATAAACCATTAATTATTTTCCTTTTCAATAGGAGTACGTTGTGCTGTTGTAAGATGTTCTATGGGAGAAAGAGAAAGGTCTTGTTAAACCAACAGAAGTTATTTAAATGTCGGAAATAGAAAATGACAAAAGTGGATGCCATAAGTAATAAACTGTTTTTTCCTGTCGTTCATTTTATACTCACTAGATCATCTGTATTCCTACAAACACAAAGTAGAGATAACCAGTATGTAATTTTCTATGACTACTTGATCATCAACGTCTTTTCATAACCTTTTTTATTTTCTTTGTCCCTGGAGAGAGGGGGAAAATGTGAAGGGGACAGGGAGATGTTTCAACCGCCTTCTTACAAAAAGGTGAAGAACTATCTTGGTTGGATATTTACCAAGTTTGTTATGCTTGCAGCTTAAAAAGCCCAACAAAATAAGACTGGGAAATTGGGAGGCTCCTGTTTTGTCAAAGGAGCAACTAGAGTATGCTGCAACAGATGCTTTTGCTTCTTGGTATCTTTATAAGGTAAATACTAAATCTTAGTATGGACAAACTTTTCAACAACTATTAGAAGAAAATCAGAAGATAAAATAAGTTAAAGTTTTCTCATAATATAAAATCAACTTATATACCTCAATTTTTAAAAAGCTTCGAATATTAAGGTGCCTAATTTGATTTAAAAAAATTTTACCTCTTATTTTCTTTTCGTATTTGACTAAATAGTTATACCAACACCATACGATAATTGTTAGCCTTCTCTTGATTTCAAACTATTAACGTCCTCCGTCGTCTCTTCCATTTTATTGACACTTGATTCAAGGAATTGGTTTATTCTTTTGCAGGCGATTAAAGATCTCCCGGACGCCCAGAAAGTCACTGACAGAAGTGGCGAAGTTGATGGTGTACCGCAAGAATGACTGCATCTTTAGTGTGTGTATTGAATTTCATTTCTATTAAATATTAATTATTTATAATGTACTAATTATATGTTGTAATATGTAAAAAAAAAAAAAAAAAAAATCTGTTATAACATTTTATTTTTGCTGCTTGGACACCCATTGGAGAGTGAAAAAACCCTTTTGGGAGTAAGATAAGAAAATAGAAAGGAATAGATAAAATGGATTATGTGATTAAAAAAAATGGACGGGATGTCTATTGGGTGTAGAATTTGAGGTGTTTAAAATATTTTTTTTGGAATAAACTAGTTGAAACTTGATATTTAATAAGTTAATTTAATTAAAAGTGTTTGGAAAATTTAAGAGTGATGATACATGAATGAATGAATATATATATATATATATATATATATATATATATATATATAGAGAGAGAGAGAGAGAGAGAGAGAGAGAGAGAGAAGGGATTAAATTATACGAATATAATTTAACAAAAGTTATATTTATCCTTAACCGTAGATTTCATTATAATCTAACGCTAATAATAAAATTATTAAACTCTCTCTCACGTGACCCCCAATTCTAATTTTAATCTTCACTCTTCCTCTAATTTCGATTTTGTGCACGTTGAAGACTTCTTGCCCAGTTCTCCCTTTTCCATTTTTCCTTTATTCTCAGGTCTACGTATCTTACGGCCTCTTTTGCACACCTCTTTGTTTGCCCATTTTTATCGTTCCAGCCACTCATTCCGCCTGCAAAGATCCCATCCATAAAATTGAGAAGAGGGTGCAAGATCTGATTTGAATGTATCAAGTTTCAGATTTTTGGTTTTAAATTTGGGAGTTAGGCTTTGTCATAAGCTTATGGTGCATTAAATGGATTTTAGTCCGAGTTGGATGAAACAAAGCATTTATCATAAGCTTGTGTACATCCTGTTGTGTGTAAAATTCTGCTATATTAGAGAGATATTGGAAAAGGCAATGAGTGGGTAACGATGTTGCAAAGCAAATTGGAATTACTGGGACGTTCTACTGGAGAGCTTTGATTAAAATTAAAATGGGGATTGGCCTTAAATTAGAATGAAATCATGGGTCTAATTTTTGTAAAATTACACTGTAATTTGATCTCTCCTCATATATATATATATATATATATATATATATATATATATATATATATATATATATATGACATTCCTTAATTTTTCTCAATTTCTTTGTTTTTATATTTTATATCTATTTTTTCTCTCTTATTTTTTGTTCTCTAGGTGTTGATCAACATATATAGGTATCCTGAAACACTTTCAAAAATAATTGTTGAATTAGTTGATAAATGTGAAATTATATAAAAGGATATGTTTGTGTTCATAACTTAAAATTTAATAATTATATTTGTATTTTAATAACTTGTTTATATTTTAATTTATTTTAAGTAATTTATCATCATATTTTAAAAAACTATTTTATAATGTTTTTTATTTTTAAATATTTCTATTAAATGAAATGAAATTCACATAAAAGAATTTAAATAGTTGGAGGGAGTGTTTTACTATTCATAATAATTTTATTTGATTTGAAGACTATTTCTTGCCATAAAAAGTACATGTGATCTTAAAAAGAAATTATATAATTTGTCATTTTAAAAAAATCTTAAAAGTTAATAAAATAGTTTTTTAACAAATATTTCTATTTTGGTGAAATTAACTACGAGTTTAATTTTTATACATTGTTGTTATAATGTTTTTATGTGATTAATTAATCATAAATTATTTTTATTGTAATTTTTAAAATAATTATTATAAAAATTAATGAATTTCACATATCTTAATGTGTGATTGAATTATATTGTACAACAAAATTAGATTGTCAGAATATTCCAATTAAATAAAATTACACAGATTCTGCTGGTTGACCACAAGCAAAGAAATCTTTTCCTGGATAAAATATTAATTGTTTCTAGTCTATAACCTCTTCAATTGTAAACTTTGCGGTTGATATATTACGTACACTTTATGATATCTTCAATTTGCTCCCTTCTCATTCCAATGTTAACTTTCATTGATAATTGAAGGTGATGGCCCCAACTGTCCCCAGCACCCCCATTGGTGAGTGAACCTCATTATATTGATCGAATTCAAGAGCTCCCATTACTGTAACACGTGGTGTTAACAACAACCCTGCTTTCAGATTGAGAGGGACCTGTTAATAATTACTGCTAACAAGCATGCATCGATTTTTTAAGGGTTTTACGTGGGCAAGCAATGTAAAATTTCACAGCCGACAAAGTACTGAAAATCACTTTGTATGATGCCATGCATATTAGATTTTTTTTTATCCATGCATAACGCAAAATGGTGTTCAGTTGAACTTTTTCATGAAAGAGAGAATGAATGTCAGTTATGCTGCCGACAGTAGAAAGATATCGATATATAGAGGCAAAGTTGTTGTCAGGAGTGCAAGTAGCTAGGATGGATTAACAACTTGGAAAACGACAATTCGATCGATCGTTTCTTAAGACAGTGGCAATTGGCTCTCTCATATCATGCTAGTTACGTATTTTCAATATTATTGACCAAAAAGTAAAAAGAACCAATTATCAAACACGATTCTCCCCAATCATGCAAGCAAAATAGATATCATGGGAATATAATCGCGCCAGCTATATAAAGAATAACATTAAAATACAGGATTAAGAGATCAAAAGGCAGCTACGATTACATTTTCAACTTTTTTCGCACGTATTTACTTGGATATATATATATATATATATATATATATATATATAATTTTAATTTACAACAAATATAGTCGCTTTTTTACTTTTTTTTTTTTCCTTCAATTCAGATTCCTGACCAAGAGCACAAACGATAATGTCTGGATCATTTATTTTCATTGCAATTGATTAATGAAACACTTTTCAAGCTCAGAAGTCATCCATTCATTCGAAACAATAATATTTGTCACTTTCTTTTTTTAACCAAACTGAACAAATTTTATTAATTACGCGCTGTAGCTAAGTTGAGATATTTTATTTTTCTTTTTTCCTGACTCAAGAGAACTCATTTTGTCCAAACATACATTACGGCAGAAATGTCCCAGTGAACGTTGGTAAAGTTAATTCTAATCCAAAAGCAAAACACCTAACGTGTCGAATTATGTAGTTTTCCCCTTAAAAAAGTTGTCTGTACCAGAAAATTGAACATGCATGCATTCTCTAATCATATGGAGAGGGCAAAGCGTATGGAACATCGTTGGGACTAATGAAACCTCATAGGATGCCCAAGGGCCAAAATTATATATATATGATAAATAAATAAAAAATGCATGTTATATGGAATTCTAGTATATATATGCGGATCATAACTATTGCGCGAGGGGAAGCAGTGAGGAGAATATCATGTCCTCTTCTGTCTTATCTAATGGTTTCCACCGACCAATGAGCATCTTCTTCAATCTTGGCTTTTCACAAAAGCACCGCGAATGGCATTTCTACACACACACATAAATCCACAAATATGTATAATAATGAATTAAATAAATATGTATTTCTTACTTAAAAAAAGTCAAGAAGTTAACCTATATATCTAGACTCTTTAATTAATTGATCACTGTCCGTGCCATTTCTCACTTTACTTTGTGGTGACTGAAATTAACCACCGCAAGTTCAACTTTGCTTAAAAACATTAATAAACAAACTGTTTTCTTTCATACCCCATTGCATGCGCATGTCTCATTCTATATATTAATTAACTGATGGAAATGATTGTTTTTACTAGATGTTACTTTCACATTGTCTTCTTTCTTGAGATCGAGGAGAGAGAGATTGAAAGAAACGCGATGATTAATTAATGAAATAACATATTCTACATTTTATAGAAGCCTGCTGGTTGGAAATAAGGTAATCAGCTTTATCCCATAGCAATGAGAAGAATATAGTGTAACTTAAATAAATTCGTCATTTTTATCTTAAGACGTACAGCAAGGTGATATTGTCACATGCGTTATTTTACTTGTTTGCAAATACATAGTTGCAACTTACGGAAATATGATAATTTTTGCTTGTATTATTTCATTTATTAATTTGGATGAAAAATGACAAAAAAAAAATAATCAATCCTGATCTTTCTTCTTATCTGATTGTGAAAAAAAGAGAAAATAAAATATAATTATGATAAATACTTTTTTATCCTTTTAATATAATACTAATAGCTAGGCAGATAGATCAATGGATAGATCAACCGCTTGTAGCTCTCAAGTAATAAGAAGCTTGACTTATTGAATAAAATCTCCAGTTTTGATTCTTATGTACAAATAAAATAGTAGACACTGAAAGGATTTTATCTCCTTATTAACTAAATTGAGTTGACGCGACTCGATTCAAATTAATTAAGATATAAAGTTTCGAGAAAAGGTTTCACCCAAAAAATTTAAGATGGATTGATGAATAAATTTATTATTTCAAAAAAAATTAGTTGTTTTCTCTCCACTTCAGTAGAGAATTTTTTTGGGTCTCACTTTTTTCCCCTCCACAATTAAACAATGAAAAAAAGTAAAGTTTCTTCCTAATTCTTTCCACCTAGCTGTTTTCCTTTATTTCCATACATGAACATGTGTTTCGAAATAAATAAAGTTTTATGATATTGTTCGAGGAAAACTAAATATATATTCTATCATAAGCCCAAACATTTTGCAGATTATCAAATTAACGCAATTAATATGTACTGGTAATTCCCATGTGATAGAGAGTACATTTCTCAAGGAATAAAGAGAGGACAGATCACAGAAGTGACGTACCTAGCCACAATGCTCCATTTGAAAGGTATCCATTGGCAATGACTTATGAACCTTCTTCTGCCTTTCCTTTCTTTCTTGTGTTGGGTCCATCAATCAAGGCCCCCCACTCCTCTTCCACTTTTGTACGTTAATAATTCTCATCCAAATCCAAACTTTTTTGCTCGGAGTTCATCAAACGAGGTTGGTAAGCGACTAAAATAAGAGAGAAAACTGTTTTTAAGATTTTTTTAAAATACATCGTAATTTTTTATTTAAAAATCGTTTAGGTGCCGCACAATCTAATTTATTGATTAATTTGAATAGAGTTGTATTTAACATGCTTCTCGGCGGTGAATAAGTTGCCTCCTTTCTATAATTCTATGTTGTATTGTCGTAAAAACTACAGAACTAAGAAGTTATGGCAATAAAAAAATTAAAAGGAAAATGTTTAGTAAATATAAAAATGGGGCATAAAAAGTTCTTATAATTAAATTATAATGATGCTGGTTCAAAAGACTAGTCACTTGAATTAAAGAGAAAATTTTGATTTTTTTGGGGTAATTTTTCAATTTGGAAGTCATTTAGATGCAGCACGATCTAATTTATTTAGCTTGAATATATTTGCATTTAACATGCTGCTTGTATGGCAACAAATTACCTCAGTCTCTACTATAAAACTAATGGAAGTTGTGACAATAACAATTGAAGGATTTTTCTTTTCATGAACATTAAAAGACAACAACAAAAGTTCTCTTTATGTTGATTCAAATGACAAGTTACTGACCCATAAGATTGATATAGCAATGTAAAAATTTGTTGTGTTTATATGGAAATGAATGATCTATTTATCGGAAAAAACTTGTGTTTAATTTTTTTTTTTTTGCAAAATTTTGTTGGATTAAAAATAATCACGCATTACGAGTGAAATTAGTATCTAATCCAATGATTGGAGAGGTATTATGGTCTTTGACCAGAAAAAAATGACAATTTACTAAAATCAAAGAGATAATTGTTTTTAAGATTTTGAAATAAGTATTATGATTTTTCTGAGTGAAAGTCATTTAGATGCATACTATTTAACATACTATTTATGCGGAACATTTTCCTTGCTCTATGCACTTCTAAAAAATAACTGATTTTAGTCATTGGAATTTTGCAGAGTCTCTAGTGGTTGAAATAGCAATCAAATTGTGTGAAATTACAAAATAATGTGATTTGGATTTGGTGACTTTATGGAGAGAAAGTCATTGTGGATTTCTTCATTTTAGATAATTGGATTAATCTAATGGTCTAGATTTTATAACTTGTTTTCAAAGATATTTTTTAATTTAATAGTTTAGTTTTTGTAATTTTTTATACTTTAAAATCATAAAAAATATTAATGAGCGTGTAAGTTAAGTGTGAGAGTTATTTCAGTTTAATTATAATCTCTAGAAAGAATTTTATCATCCATGATTATCCTATTCCACTCGATCATAATTGTCTTAGGTAAAAGATGTTGATGGTGTGTATCCAAAAAATTATAAAAAAAATTGTTACAGCTCCTAAACTGCTAAAAAATTTCTTTCTCGATGAAATATATTGCTAGAATTTTTTTATAATTTTAAAAACACTTAAATCGTTGGTTAAACTAAAATAATTATGTAATTTAGTTAATTTATGCGATCAATAGTTTTTTGGGTTTTAAAATATAAAAAATTAAATTAATCAACATTAACAACATCTTTAATCCAAGTTAATTAGGGTCGGTGGATGGGAAGAGGGGAAGAAGAAAGTGAAAATAAAACAAAAGAGAGAGAAAAAATAAACTAAAATAAAAGAGGGATGAAAGGAAGAAGGGAGAAAAGAAGAGAAAAAGAACTAAAACAAGGAAACGGCTGGAACATAAAACTACTAAAGGGTTTAATCATCCACCAAGTTTATAATTTTTCTCCACTCCGTCCTAAAATATATTGTTTGTCAATCTATATCTCACTCCATTAAGTCTTGCTTAACTACCTTTCCCCAGGTAAGTTTCGGTCGACCTCTACCTCTCTTTGTGTGGAGCTCTTGGTAACAAACTTCTGTTCTTACGGGAGCATCCAGTGGTCGTCTCATAATGTGTCCAAACCACCTCAATCTATGCTCCCTTATCTTTTCACATACTGCCGGTATCACTGATACCTTTCATCGAATATCCTTATTTCTTATCTTATCCATCTTCGTATATCCACACATTCACCTTAACATCCTCATTTCTGCTACCCCTATTTTATGCTCATGTTATCTATGTGATGGCCAACATTCCGCTCCATATAGCATTGTCGGTCTTACAACTGTTCTATACAATTTTCCTTTTAACTTAAGGAGAATTTTTCGATCACACAAACATCCCGATGCACTCCGTCATTTCATCGACTTGCTCTAATTCTATGATTTACATCCTCATTAATCTCACCACCTTATTGTAACATTGATCTCAAGTATCTAAAAATATCTTTCATGGATACCTCTTGACCAAGTAGATGCACTGTGTCTTGATCACCGTCCCTTAACCGTGAAAACTCACACTTCATATACTCTGTCTTGCTCTTGCTTATCGTGAATCCTTTAGACTTCAAAAAGTGTTTCTCCACAATTCCAATTTTCTATTAACATCATCTTTGGTCTCATCAATAAGCACGATATCATCTGCAAAAAACATACACTACGACAGTTCTTCTTGAATATCTTTCATTAGTTCATCCATCACTAAGGCAAAGAGATAAGAACTAAAAGCTGAACCCTGGTGAACACCTACCGTAATAGGAAAATACCTTGATGTTCCATTACAAGCTTTCACACATGTAGTAGTCTCATCATACATATCCTTGATTGCATTAACATACTTTAATGCTACATTTTCTTCTCAAGAGTCCACCATAAGATTTCTCTTGGGACTCTATCATATGCTTTCTTAAGATCTATGAACACCATATGTAAGTCTTTCTTCCTTTCCCTATACCTTTCCATTAATTGTCTCATCGAGAAAATAGTTTACATGGTACATCTTCCTGACATGAATCCAAATTGATTTACGAAAACTTTGGTCTCCCTCCATGGTACATGTTTGATTATTCTCTCCTATAACTTCATTGTATGACTTATGAGCTTGATGCCTCTATAGTTTGAACAGTTCTAGATATCTTCCTTGTTTTTGTAAATAGGCACAAACATACTTTTCCTCTAAGCATCGAGCATCTTATTTGTTTGAAGAATCCTATTAAAAATATTGGTCAACCATTTTATTGCCACATCTCCCAAGTCTCTTCACACTTCAATAGGGACGTCATCAGGTCCCAAAGCTTTATTATTCTTCATCCTCTTTGAAGTCTCTTTAACTTCATGTGTATTAATTCTTCTCACAAATCTTCTATTCAGATCATCAAAAACATCCTCTAAAACCACCCAACTCTTGCCGTCATTCCCATTAAAAAGTTTGTTAGAGTAATTTATCCATCTTTCACTTACATCTTTATCCCTTACCAAAAAAATTTTATTTTCATCCTTGATACATCTAACTTGGGTGAGGTCTTTGCTCTTCTTATCCTTCATTTTTGTCATTTTGTATATATCTTTCTCTCCATCCTTACTCCCAAGATTTTTATACAAATTGTCAAAAATTTTGTCTCTAGCTTCCCGCACTGTTTTCTTTGCATTTTTCCTGCTACTCTAAACTTTTGCAAATTCTCATCATTGGGACATTTATGCTAAGATCTAAAACATTCCTTCTTCTGTTTAATAGCCTATTGAATCTCTTCATTCCACCACCATGTTTCCTTTGTAAGAACTTTGTTTCTTTTGCTTTCACCTATCACCTTCCTTCCCACATTTTGAACACAGTCATCTTATTCCATATTTCATTAACTTCTCCAATAAACTCCCATGGTCCTTCACGCAACATGTTTTCCTTAAACTCTATTTGTTTCTCCTCCTTTAGCTTTCACCATCTTATCCTTGGGTTTTGAGTCTTCTTCCTCAAATTAAGAACTTTGTTAAATCTAACCTCTAGAATTACCAACTTATGTTGTGTCGTCACACATTCTTCAGGGTAGACCTTGCAGTCAGTATACAAATTTCTATCTTCCCATCTAGTCATGAAGAAATCAATTTGACTACAATTTTGGCCACCATGATACGTGATAAAATGAGACTCCATTTTTCGAAAAAGTGTTCGCTAGCATCAAATCATAGACTAGTGTAATGTTCAAGACATCTTCTTCAGTCTCATTTCTCACCCATAACCAAAATCACCATGAATTCTATCAAAAAAACCTTCACTGTTTTTTGAAACAAGTGTGAGTATATGTATCATAAGAATATTCGAATGGTCTTAAAATTGGAAAAGTTATGGTAATTTCACTTGGGAAAGTCATTGAATCCAATTCTAAAATAATGTCCCAAAATTTAACGATTACAAAAACAGTTGCTGTAATTAACAAATTGGTCTCTATTTGTGAGTTTTTATTTTATATATTTTTTTAAAAATGACTTAAAACGACTGATTTATTTATTTGTCATCAAAAGATAAATGTTCAATAATGGTTAACTCTTTTCTTAATAAGATTTAGGCAAAAATGCTTTTCAAAGTGATAGCTTGTGCATGGAGGATTTTTACTAGATATATAAATTTCACACAAGAACAAATTTGAGAAGAAAAATTATAAAAGTGATCATGACATTAAGCATGTTCTAATGATAATGCACAATAGTTAACTATTCACTTTGTTTTCCTGTCTTGTGGATTTATTTCAGGTGTTGCTGTTTAGGTTACTATAAGCGTTAATGGTAGATGAAGGGTCTAGATGCACCAAATGGAGGGAAAATGGAGGCATGGGGGTATAGAATTGGAATGTTTGAACTTTGAAGGGTTAGTTTTGAAATTAATAAGATGTTTACAATGTCACTAATTAAAAACTACGTGGGACAACACCACGTCATCTTCGTTAAGTCAGTATACCATGTTCTTTAAATTTTAGATGTTTACTTAAAAGCAGAACCAAATTTATTTAATTTTAAAAGATAAATACTAATTATACATTTTCAACACATTTTTCTAATATACTTTTTTATGATTGATTGAAATTTATTTTGATTATATTTGGATTGATGTGGAGAATATAATGACTATGAATAATGGGATGTCGTAAATTAGAATGAAATGAAATAAAAATAGCATTTCTTTGTTTAAATATTTTATAATAGAATAGAAGAAAAAAATTCATTCTATTGTTTGGAAAATAGGAGCAAAATAGAATGAATTGTAAGTTTTTAATTTCCATATTATCCTTGAGAGATTTATGATTAGGATAAAAAAAATTAAAGATAAAATAGTAATTTTTTTAGAATATAAATAGTCAATTTAGAAGCATTGTTTCATCCGGTGCAATGAAATAGAAATAGAATAAATCATGATAATTCTTCTTTGGATGTTTCATTCCTATTTTTTCGTACCAAATAATGAATTTCTTGAGTTGGACACTACTTGTGCTCAACTTCAATAATATCAATACTTACAAAAAAAAAATATACCAAATAATGGAATAATTTTTCTTTCTTTCTCATCCTTCTTCATTCATTTTCTATTACAATTTAAAACATAGTCTGAAATCATAAAAATGTGCAAGACTCGCTTCTTATTAAATAAACGAATCTCATTTATAATTTTATATTTCAATAATTTTTTACCAATCCAAGATAACATGTTAGAAATAATGTTTTTGAATGTCAATTAAGTATAGTTTAATTTTAAGTTAATTCGACTGGACTCATTTATACTCTACCCGTCACTATTGCCATTGTAAGCCATCAAGCTACAATCAAGAACTTTCAAAACAAAGTATTGTTTTTTTTTAAAGAAGTCCACAAAACTTGGTATGTCGATTAATTCTTCTAACTAGAAAAGCAGATTATTTAATTAAATAATCTTGAATAAGGGGTTGTATTAAATAATGAAAAAAAATGTTACTCACCGTGAGTTTAGACAACTCAAGCAAAATAGCTTCCGTTAACAAATACTTATGGCCTCGTTCTGAAAAAAAAAAAAAAAAACAAATGTCTTTAAGAGATATACTTAAGATAAACGATTTAATATTTTACAATTGTTGGAATGTTATTGAATTGACATCCTGTATATTTTCTAAAATACCAAAAACAAAATAAGATATAAAAGATTAAAATGTTTATTTAATTCTTCTTTTCTGTCATAGAATTTTTTACGAAAGATGCATGTCTAAAACTTCATAAAAAGTGAATAACTTCGAAAAGGACATAGAGCAACTCGAACTTTTTAATTGTTATTTATACAGCCAACTTTTTTTTATATATCACTTCAGCATCACTTTGTTAATTCTTTATTTTTATCATACAATCTATAACTTTACTATTTTTTTTTCTCCCCATCTCTCTTTTCCTTCCGCTCATACAACCAAATTTGGGGACTTTAACATTTTTGGTCCCCTCCCCAAGAATGGTACAAAGAATTCATGATGAAACAAAAATAAATAAAACCTATTCAAGGTTTTGCATGTAAAAAATCTATTGTATTAGCTCCCGGGTTGTAATGAGTTTAGTTCATTAAATTATCGAACACATTTCGTGGTCATCGATAAAATACCAATGGATTTTTTTTATAGAGGAATGAGTAGTCCACTCTAAGTTGTTGGTAATTTTGATTTACAGTGAGGTTTTTTAAGATTAAAATGAATTAAATTCAACTCACTGTGATAACAAAAATTCTTATAGCGTAAAATATACCTAGCTAGGCCAACGGGAGATGCTACGATAGTTTAACAACAAAAAAACCCGGCCGGCGCTGATCTGTTGCTTTTCTTAATTCTTAAAATCTTAATTTCTTGATTTTTCTTCAGCCATCATGTAATTATTTCTAATAAAGACTTTAACTGTAAATGATAAGAATGTATAACGCTTGTCTTTAAAATGACCCAAATATATGTGCGGTTTGTACAACATTATGATTATGATCATTACAATTGTACATAATTATATGCATTATATTAATTAAACGTAACTCTTTTGCTGACATAATTATACGAAAACTTAATTACATCACTTATTAATTATACGTAAACTTAAAAAAGTAAAAAATGTTGTTTCACAAGTGTAAAATATTATTAATGTCAGGATGAAAGACCGAAAGTTAAAGCCGTACGTGAATAAAATATATTACAAAGCTATAAATATTGAATGTAAAGTTTTTTTTTTTATTACTACTACTATCTAAGCTACATTTTTTTTTTATCAATCTAAGCTACATTAAATAAGATAGTACTATTACGATAAGTAATTTTCTATCTTTAATAAAATAAAAATGTTGTAGAAGTTGAATCATATAAAAATATTTAATACAAGTGGGGCTCCATATTAGGCAATTTATTAGACATGGTTTATGACGACCTGATGCATCGAATCAGAATCCATTGCAATTCCCAGCTATTGCCTATTGGAGGGAGTGAATTTCGGATAGAGGAATCAAATGGAAGTCGTGGGATAAGGATTCATATAAATTTTTAAGTTCTTCCATTCGGTGGCGTTGTACAAGTACAAGCAAAAATTTGCGTGCAGCAATGGATAAAAATTTTTTTGGTACAAATTTGATTCGGTGCAAGTTTGGGGTCATTCAGAAATTAAGGATTATTTATAGAGCCGACAAAGGCAGTTCTGATCCTTAATTTACATAAAATTCCGAGTCAGAAGAATACTACTACTGTAGTACTACTATATAATAGTAACATAAATTAACTAAAATTTCAACTATATATACTTATTAGCATCGATTAGATAGCCAAGATTAAGATAAGCCAGCAATTTATTATCAACTTGATTTGGCTTTGATAGCATCATTTAACGTGATGACTGCAAAATGTTAAATGAACATGAAAGATGATGCTAACAATTAATTTTCACATATACTACTCGATCAGTGTATAATAAAATACTAGTCCTATAATGACAAATGTGAAAACGGTACGTTGTCTAACATTGTCGGTGCCTAATTAATGTTCAATCTTTTTCGAACCTTAAAAATATAATATATCAACTAACAGAGTTCAACAAATTAAAGTAGTCAATTCAGAAGAAAACTCTAGTCAGCATGATCCATTCATTAGCATTAGGGTTTAGTTGAATAGTTATGGTTGAGGAAAATTACTTGCAGTTTAGAAAACCTTCCAAGTTAGCTAGCGCATTTTATTGATCGTTCCTCCTCGACGTATAGCTTCATCATAGATCACTGAATGTTGTTAGACAAGTTTCTGACCGAGTTTAAATCGAGTTTTAGGAACCAAATCATCTGATGATGAGCATAAAAATAAATTGCATGCAGTTCTATTTGGATGAGTTTAATTAAAAACAATTTGAATTGATATGTTAAAATAGTAGCAACTATATAGAATCCATAGAATGTAGAGGTATAGTGTGGAAGTGGTAACAGGCCAAACCTCTGGTCCATTATATAGTGGACTAAAAGCAAACAATAATATGAGGGAAAGAGAAAGTTGAGTTGCGTTTGGTGTTAGCTGGCACGTGTAGAGCACATGGGAAGGGCGACGTAGCAGAATACAAGGTTAAATATGATAGTAAGGAAGGAAGTGGTGATCCAAAAAAATAAGGTCTCTATGGCTTCTTCTTGGGCTCCGGAGACAAGCAAGAGCATAAAGCTAGAGCGATACAACAGCTACATCCGGAGACTCAACAGCACCAAGCTCCTCAAGGCCTCCTCCAAACTCCTCTTCCGCGCCACTCTCTTGGTCGCACTACTCCTCGTCTTCCTCTTCACCTTCAACTACCCTCCCCTCGCCGCCCCCGACGCCACCCACCGCCACCTCCACTCCCACTCCCACTACTTCCTCTCCTCCGCCTTCGCCTCCTGGGAGAAGCAGCTCCGCCACTCCGCCACCCCCCGCCGCCCCAACGGCCTCAGCGTCCTGGTGACTGGCGCGGCGGGCTTCGTGGGCAGCCACTGCTCCCTGGCCCTGAAGAAGCGCGGCGACGGTGTCCTAGGCCTGGACAACTTCAACAGCTACTACGACCCGTCCCTGAAACGCGCCCGGCAGGCAATGCTCTTGAAACACCAAGTGTTCATCGTGGAAGGTGACCTGAACGACACCCCCTTGCTCCATAAGCTCTTCGACGTCGTCCCCTTCACCCACATCCTCCACCTGGCCGCACAGGCCGGCGTCCGCTACGCCATGCAGAACCCCCAATCCTACGTCACCGCCAACATCGCTGGCTTCGTCAACCTTCTCGAGGTTGCCAAATCCGCCAACCCCCAACCCGCCATTGTCTGGGCTTCTTCCAGCTCCGTCTACGGCCTCAACACCCAAAACCCTTTCTCCGAGCTCCACCGCACCGACCAGCCCGCCAGCCTCTACGCCGCCACCAAGAAGGCCGGCGAGGAAATCGCCCACACCTACAACCACATTTACGGCCTCTCCCTCACCGGACTCCGTTTCTTCACCGTCTACGGCCCCTGGGGGAGACCCGACATGGCTTACTTCTTCTTCACCAAAGACATCCTCCATGGGAAGACCATCGACGTCTACCAGACGCATGAGGGGAAGCAGGTGGCGCGTGACTTCACCTACATCGACGACATCGTCAAGGGCTGCCTCGGCGCCCTGGACACCGCCCAGAAGAGCACCGGGAGCGGCGGCAAGAAGCGGGGCCCCGCCCAGCTCAGAGTGTACAATCTAGGGAACACGTCACCCGTGCCGGTGGGGACCTTGGTGTCCATTCTAGAAGGTTTGCTGAACACCAAGGCGAAGAAGCACGTCATTAAGATGCCATCTAACGGCGACGTTCCCTACACACACGCCAACGTCAGCTTGGCCTTCAGGGATTTCTCCTATAAACCCACCACCGATCTCCCCACCGGTCTCAGCAAGTTCGTCAAGTGGTACGTCGGTTATTACGGCCTCCACCCAAGGCTAAAAAAGGAAACTCACCTTCACAATATTGAATGACCTTCCCGACCCACCATTCCATTCCTATTATTATCGTCACATCATATCTCTCCTCTATTTTGTCCTTTTTACCATAAGAAAGAAAGAAAGAAAACCCCTTCGCCTCGCTCATGGATCATTTTTCTTCTTTTTTGTTGAATTGTTATTATTATTGTGCTGCTGTAGCAATTATACATAATATAAATATCTGGTGTAGATGAAGGACATGCATATATATAAATGTCTTGGAAACAAACAGAAACAAGTGTATGTAATTGTAATTTAGATCGATCTGTAATAATGCTGGGTGGGGTCTGCCACAAAGGTTGCAGATCTCTCCCCTTCTTTTATCCATATTCTTTCTTCATTTCACACTCTGTTTCTGTTTTCTGTTATATTTTCAACAAATTATCTTTCCTTTTCATCACTTTATTATTATTATTTACTGTTGGCTCACCATTATTCACTGCTTTGGCTTTTGGAGATGCTTTCATATTCATGAATCTTTCTCTTGAAAATACTACCATTACTAACTGTGGCACTCACTCACCAAAACAAAACGAAATTGAATTGAATAGGATTGGGGTAAGTAAGGGTAACTATATATACCAGCAAGGAAACGACACAAAGTGGTGGTTACCAAAATAATGACATCCCCAGTGTCAAAATTCATTGGCCTAATTAAACATCTTGCCAATTAACGCAAATGCAATAACTTACACACAACCCAACTCATATCAAAAGTTATCTGCTTTCCCTTTCATTTTTAAAACTTTAATTATCTCTTTCACGAGGTACATTTAAATTCCTATATCTTTTTTTTATTCGTATAAAAGGATAAAGTGTTCTTCCTACGTAGCTACATTTAGTACAATTATAATAATTTCACGAGAGACCCAGACAGGTAATTACTTACCCATTTTTATACATAACGGAGTATTATAAACAGTTAACTATAGTTAAGTATTTGGGAGTTTGTTCGTTATGGCTTTCTAATACGTATTTTTTAATGATAAGAAATTATTACACTTGTCATTCTCAAGTGCCCTGTAAAGTTTTTAAATTCTTTATTCCCTGTCGGTCCCAATCGAAAGAGGCACTGTGGGAGGAATTAGAAGCAAGGACATTCAATTCTTTCTTTATTTCTCCATAAATAAGAAGAGAAATCATCATTTCCTTAATCAACAACAACAATAGAAGAGAGAATTTTTTGTTGTGTAAAACTGTGACCATCACTGTAAGAATGGAGAAGACTCAGCCAGTTGTTTACATTTACAACAAAAAGACAGAGTCCCTTGGAAGTTCCGGGTAGCAGACAGGGTTGAAGTTAAAGACTAGCGTGTTCAAAAAAGAGCATTATTATTGCAAGCTCTCAAAACCTCTTAGTTGTCTATGCGCACTAAGTCAAGATTTTCAGAATCCAATTAAATAAATAATTGTGATTCCCTGTTTCCTTTTCTTTTATATACAACAGTATTATATCTCACTGTCGTGTTATTTCTCACTCTTCACAGCTTATATTTTCATTGCTGTAAAATTTATTATATAAACTGTTGTACATTCACATGGTCATTGCCTATTCAGAAATGAAACACCTAGCTAAATTCCATCTGCACCGGCAGTGAAAAAGATTTTAATTAAGGAAGGGATCCATCATATTAATTACTTGCAGTTATTACTGAAACAAACCAACAAACATAAGGGTAATTGTATATTATGTTCAGCTGGATCAATTAATATAAGAATAACTAGGTAAGTCAATGGATCCTTCTTTCTTGCAATGTGCGTGTGACGAAAGAGGGTATATTATTATAGTGAATGTATGTACACAGCCAAACCAAGATAGTATTAGTAAGGCATAAACTTTGACCAAATGGAAGAAAGATGTTGGCATGTGTTTGGTTTTGTTTTGTGGATGACAATTTGAATGAAGTACAGTATATGGTAAGACGCGTGGACTGCAATATAAATATATATTCTTCGCTAGCGGGATGCTCAACGACAGGCTGGCCATGGCGCTGTACATTTTAAGTATATTAGTATTGGATTTCAATTGTGACATGGAAGTATGGAACACGAGTCCTCTTCCTCTAGATCTATATGTGAGCCTATAACTTTGTGATTCACATTTAAATTTCCTATATCAATGCTTATTACGTACTAGTGCCTATAAACCTTCACAATGTTGACTTTCTTTCAACGTGGAAATCACTTGATCAATGAATATGAATGAATTTGTGTGTTGCATTACATGTGTGATTTGATTCAACGAAACAATAATCAACATAACTAACAGTAATTTTATACCCTCGTTTTAATCTAATTTAGCTGACCATCAACGTCTTCAGATTCTTTTAAGTTAAATATCACATATCTTTAAGAAGATTGATGAATGAAAATAAAAGAGTTAAAAATTAAGATGTTGTATCTTGTATTATATCTAATCTAGTTGACCACCAAGGTTTTCAAATTCTTTTTAATTAATCAAGGGAATCTAGATCAATTGATTGAGTGGGATGTTTGAGTTATTATAAATTTTTTGATACTTGTTTTCGATTTTTTCGGATAAAAAATATTTTCATTTAACTATCAAAAATATCTTTAAAAATTGTTGTGTGGTGTGTATCATTCCAGTTGTTCAACTTAGCCTAATAATTAATAAATTTAGGTTTTATAAATTTTACTTTATATATTTTGAAAATAGGTTTGGATTATATTCTTCAAAAACACCCATGACAATAATATTAATAAACAATTTAGGTTTATTGGAGGGAAAACTTGACAAAAGCATACTTAGACATAATATATAACCTACTAGGATGTCAAAAGTGTGTGTGTATAGGTTTTTTATCAATCAATCAGTTATCAATTATTATAAAAATGTTAATTATTTGAACCCAAACCTCTCTTTCTCCTCCTTCAATCTTCCTTCTCAACCATTATGTTAATCTTATATCTTTCATTTTTGTGTATGTGAGAGAGATGATATAAGCTGGTGTATACAGTTAATGTCAACGCAAGTTTTCTTTTTTAATTTTGTTGGATTTCTTTTTCTTATTTTATTGTTAGAGAACCAATTAGCAAATGAATCAGCTTATATCTTCATTTTATAAATATATAATTATACTGAATGAAGTTTGAAAATTTGCAAAGATACCAAACTCTGCTGCTATATGCATCCATGATCTAGGCAGTATATTTTCTATGAATAACAATGAAAATGTCTCTCTTTAGCTCTATGACCAGTAGATAAAAAATAATTGTTACTAAAAGAACTCTGGTCAAATTTTTAAATTATAAGTGAATCATATAATCTATGAATAAATGACTGTTAAACAACCTTCTACCAAAGTTGTGTGGGCACTAGTAAGGGACTAAGGGTGTTAAACCATATTGAATGGAGGTTTGTACTCTTGTAGTTTTCTAAAACACCAAACGCAAAAAAAAAAAAAAAAAAAAAAAAAAAAAAAAAAAAAAAAAAAAAAAAAAAAAAAGGACAGTTTCACGTTGCGTTTAACCGAACTAATTTCTAAATACATCTTAATATACATGGACAAAAACAAATTTGGGAAATGAGAGGGACAAAGACGTTCCACCCCAACCACGTTGTGCAAGTTCAATCTCAGTGAAAAAAAAACTTGATGTAATTATGGCTTTTGTTCACACTTCATAATAAGGACATAAGCACATGCCCTCACATTAGGGTGACATATCACTTCGAAACTCTTGACAAGATATGCCATACTGTTTGACCTATTTAAGAAACTTAAGACTCCTTACCGACACTGAGTAGGCATTCCAATCCACGAAAACTATATTTGAAAGAACTTGTCCAAGTTTATACATTTATTAAAACTGATTAAAAAAATTATAACTGCGCACCCGCTTACTCTTAGACCCCGCTTACTTTAGTCCTACCATCCCTGAGATGGCTCCTGAAATCTTAACTACAAATACTTAATGTAATATTGACTCTAGATGATCTATTGTTTAAGTCACTCGTTTAGTATAATAGTAATATCACAAGAACCAGTCATCAGAATTTCTTCCATGAACCTGATTTTTTTGGTATAGCTCGAAGAGGTAGAAGATTAGAGCGGGATATGAGATGACATTTTAAAGATTTATTGTAATAATTTTATAAAGCTATTAACAAAACTGAAAGATTAATGAATATTGAGACAAAGTAAATGGGGAGTGAGGGTAATAATTATATATGTATTAGAAAACTCCGAAGAATAGTGAAAACAAAAGAAATATATTTTCAACATTGCCTTTTACCCTTCTCAGCAGCATAGACCTTGCATATGTTCAGAAGTCCATTGTTTTTGGCAATAGGATTGCTTCGATTAGTTTTTCTCAATGGCAGTAGGAAAATAAATGAGCAGTTAACCCAAAATAAAAACATCATGGCATAACCACAACTAAATATGAAATTTAAAAATCATTTCAAGCGTATGAACCATATCAGATTTCTCTCTACTTTTATTTCCTCACAATTTATTTGAGTCCCATACACGGACTGCAGGCTTCGGGGTTCCAAAAAAAATACGGAATTGCAAAACCGCACGACAGAAGTCTCTTATTAATTTTATTATTGCTGTTTGAAAAAAAAAATACATTTATTGGCTTTCATAATCAAAACTTATTTAATTTTTAAAAAAAATGACGGGTTGTTAAAGAGAAATACAATAAGAGGATAGATAGTTACCTACAAAATTGTGAATATGATAAATCTAAATAAAAAATAAAAATAATTAACAAATATAGATATAGGTATTTAAAACTTGAAAGTGCTATTCACAGGGTCAGATTCGGTTATGAGTGTTTTTTTTATATAAAAGGGTATAAAACAGGTTCTATAATAAGATTCAGGCCCATGTAATCAAACTGATTGTCCAAATATAACAAACCCACATATAGAACAACCGACTACTTCAGAAGATTCCATAGGCCCAAGAGTAATCGTGTAAATTTAAGGGCAGAACACCCTATAAACAAAGCAACTAGTTTCTCTGAAATCTGATCATGGAAGCATTTGATAAAAACTAAAACTCCTGGTACACTCACCGTCACCATAAAAGGTGGTAGTGCCAGGCCATTTTCTCAAGTGATAATGACAAAAAATATTGAAAACACCTACTTTATTTTAGTGGTTGAAAAAATAAACACCAAACCAAGAAAAGTAATTCGAAATACAACCTAACATGCACATTTAATTGATGGAAACAAATGCTCCATTAAAATCACAAAATAACATAACCAAGAAATGTAAGGGGGGAAAAACATAAAATTTCAATAATTACTACTTTACCACTTGAGTGACAACCTTAATCGAAGTGCTAGGCATAAACATAAAATCTCAAAACTAAGCCGAAGGCATGACAAACAAAAATTTGATCACCAACCACCATTACGAGAAGCAAAATCACCATCATAACCCCCGCCACGATAACCGCCACCGCCGCCCGATCGAGGTCCAGAAGGTCTATCATTTGCATAGGATACCCGAATGCTTCGCCCATCTAGATCCTACAGAACTATAGCATGTCAATAATGATGACTATAATAAAAAAGTTCAATATAAACAGAAAAGCACTCTGACCTTCCCATCCATTGCAGAGAGTGCCGAACTTGCAGACTCATCATTGGAGAAGTTGACAAATCCAAATCCCCTTGATCTTCCACTGTCTCTATCAGTTATAACTTTTGCTGTGAAACAGACCCAAACCAGGCAGTCATTTTTTAATGCAGGCATGAAATCTCACCAGTCACTTCTCCTAATGTTTATTCCAGTTTTGTCAATAATAAACCAAGAAATTTTCCCTTGAATACACCAGCACAAAAAAATTCCTAGCTATTTAACAATAAGATACAAAATGCTATGCTTGCTGTGATTCTGAGAATAGTATTCACAGGTGAAACACCCAGACACAAAATGGTACTTTGCACACAAATTCCAACAGCAAACAAATATCTAGTGGTGCATCACAAGTCAATAGCAGGATGAGGGCCAAAATTCCACTTATAGCAGATAGTATTGCAGGCAGATAACAGAAGTTGCAAAGCAGTTGAAAATAAAATCTCAATTAATATGTGCATAAAAAATTAAACTAAATGCAAGTAAGAATAAGCAGCTATTTTCAAATTAATATTAACTGAACTTCAATTACTCAAGACAAAGTACCTATGAAAACATTTAAAGGAGCGGGGCGAGGGGGAGTCAGACACTATGAACGGAGGGACGTCGTGAGTAGTCCCACACTCCGGTCCCAAAAATGTGAAGCCCATTGAAACCATGACACACATTGCAACTGCAACAGCTGTTTTTACAGAAGTTGCACCACAAAAGAGCCGCAATGGCAGAAGAAGGATTTACACAATGACATGGCAATATTATAATGACATCAAAGGAAACCGAAGAACATGTGGTAAAGTGAGGCTAACGGGTGACTGAAATTGGACAGCATATGACAACAATGAAAGCAGGCTGAACTTACCATCAACCACATCTCCAAAGCCAGAAAATGCATCCTTAAGAGACTGGTCATCAACTCCATATGAAAGGCCTAAGATAGCAAAGTCCAAAATAATAAAACCATAAGAAAATAGGCGACCAAGTATGTGGTTTTTATCCACAACTATTTTTCAAACAGAAGTGAATACCTCCAATGAAAAGCTTGCTTGAAGACATGCAGCGGATGTAGTTAAGCATGGATGCAACAGGTGCTTGTGTGCTGCTAGCAGCACCCTGTCTCAAGACATTTCCAACTTTGTTACAGAACGCCATTATGATAGTTTCCTGGTACACAAAATGAAAGGATCAAAAGAATAAAAACACATAATCGGGATAGCCATAACAACCGAATGACAAATTCTAAAAGGCACATGCTTCACTTCACCAAAAAAAAAAAAAAAAAACATGTTTCCAGGCATTGTAATCGTCATTTGGCAGACAAAAAATCCACAAAAGTAAGGAAATCCTAAAGCAACCTCAACAAAAGAACTCAATCATCACAAAGCTCAAAGCATTCTCCTTCTCACCAACCCAGTAGCATGATTAGTTGTACCTAAACCCTAAACCCACATTTCAGATAAGCAAAGATTTGCACCTCGACCCAAAAATAAATGCATAAATAAGAAAAGAACAACAAAAACACAGGTTTAAGCTCGAATAGGAGAAGGATGAAGAAGAGAAGAAAAGTACCGAAGTGAAGAATGAAGAGAAGAGCGGCTAGGGTTTAAGCTCAAATATCAGTCACACTTGCAGGCGCAGGCGTAGAAAATATATTCAGCTTTATAGAGTGTGCGATGTAATCTTGTGCATGTAGGTCTATATTTTAAAATTACAACCGCTACTGTTGTATGCTGCCTATTGATTTGCTTCAACTTTTTCTCCGTTGACTTTCAACACTTTGGGACTATCTTACTTACGCTGCACACGATCAATCCGCTAATTTAACAAACCTCTTTTGGACGAGTCATCGTTCTTATCTTCTTTTATTTTCATGTCTCTTTATATTTTTAGGCACAGTTGTCTTAATTATAATTTTAATTTGTGTTTTTACTTATTATAATGTTTAATTAAATATTTTAATTATTTTAAAAAATTCAATTAGATCTCTCAATTATTAAAAAATTTAATTAGATTTTTTAATTGTTTTAAAAATTTAATTAAATCTCTCAATTATTAAAAAGTTAAATCAAAATTTCTATATTTCATTATAAAAAATAACTTAGTTGTATTTTTTAAAATAATCAAAAGACTTAATTGAACTTATAAATAATTGAGGGACTGAATTGAAATATTTTAAACAATTGAATGATTTAATTGATTTCTTTAGTAATTAAGTGACCTGATTGAACTTTTAATTATAATTAAAGAATCAATTTGTATAATTAAGTTTATTTTTTATGATAAATGCTGAATGATAACATATGTT